>OU015501.1:141000318-141217666 GCA_907164885.2 Dolomedes plantarius
GCAGACTTGAAAAGACCATAGTGAATATTCAGAAATTTAAAGCAATGCAGATATCAGTCATGTTGAAATCTGACGACTGGCATTAGAATGACAGAAGTGGGGCCAATACTTACAATTTCGTGGTACAAAAAACCCTCCCAAAGATCGCATTTTTATATCTGACGGAGTTAGAATCGGTCAAAATAATGCAAGTTGTCAGTTTAATGTCCTAAATGTTTAAAATTTTTAAACTATTAAATATACAGATTATAATAGTGAATAAATATTCTTGTTATTGCCCAAATTAAACATTTATGGATAAATACATGTAGAAAACACGTCAAAGTCTATATATGGGTTATAAAGAAATGTGATGTTCTATCCTGATGTCTTCATTATTAGGTCCTACAAACTAAGTTTACTGAAATCATATCTAGAATATAAAGAAGACTCGTGAAAATAACATTTTTACTGTATTCTGACCTTTTATGCTAGATATTCCTGCATATACAGGCTGTTCGCACATTTTTTAGACGATTTTCGTAAGCGGTAATAAAAAATCGTTTGCTGCAAAAGAAATAATTGCAATTGTACTATGATTTTAAAAGTCAAAATTATCGTCTACGGCTTGAAAGTTTTATTTTTATTCAAAATGGCGTTTTTAACAAAGCAGTGGTTCGAAGGCTACATTTATGCTCTTTCCGAAGAGAAATATGCATACTCCGTTATCCAACAACGATGTGAGAGTCATGGTTTTGTGATATCTAAAGCGTCGATAGGTAATATCGTCAACAAGAAAGGAAAAAAACGTCAAATTGGAACCTCAAGTGGGACAAAAATTCCAAACAAGTATCCAAGGAAAAAACGGACATCTTCAACTATTGCAAAGGTACGTTGTTTAATGTTAAAAGAAAATCCCCCTAGTCAAAGGACAGTTGCAAAATCCTTAAAATGCTCGGTGTCCACTGTAAACAAAATGATAAACATTGATTTAAATCTGAAGAAAGCGAAAAAACGCAATGTGCATCGTCTTCTTCCAAATCATATCGCTGAACGCAGGACACGCTGCAGAATTCTATATGAGAAACACTTATCCAAAGAAAAATGGAAAACAATTGTCACAATAGATGAATCATGGGTGTATTTAAATGATTGCAACCAAAAAAGCCATTTATTTTCATAAAAGGGGAGAAAAAATGTAAGTACATGGTTCAAAGAATCGAAAGAAAGTTTTTCTAAGGGATTCATGATTGTTGCTGGCTTTTCTTATAATGGCAAGTTAAAAATAAAGAGAGTGGGAAAAAATGTCAAGATTAACTCCAAATACTATCAGGAACATATTTTATCGCCAGTTTTTCTGAATGAAATACCATAGCTTTAACCACAGTGCCATCAATCTGTGAGTCTCCATCAGGACAAAGCTAGCAGTCACACATCAAAATCCACTGTAAATTTCCTAAAAGAAATGGAACAAAAATCTGGTATCAATGTCATACCCTTCACTGATATCCCTAATAAATCTCTCGATGGATCATCTATGGATTTTTGGGCTTTCGGACTTTTAAAATCTGCATTATCCAAACGTCGTCCCAAAACCCTTACAGGACTCTGGAAAGCTGTTCAGGAGGAATGGGATAGAATATCTCTTCTGACACTTCAAAAGGCATTATTTTCCTGGAAATTGCGGTGTCGAAAGATAGTTCAGAATAAGGGATGTCAAATAGAACATTTAAAACACAAGAATTTTATGTAATTTAGTTTTGTGAATACAATATACATCGTCTAAAAAATGTGTGAACAGCCTCTGTATAACTATATATTGTTTCAAATTTTGAGGCTAAATTCTCAATATTTCTATAATCGTGTAAAGTGTATGTATTGGTAAATATAGCACATATTATCTAAAAGATTTTATTGTAACAAAATAGTTTTTTAACAGTAAACCTGGACGTTTGAAAGCTGAATCTTCCTTAAATGAAAGTAGGCGTGCTACGTTGTTACTTCAGTATTCTAGAAATAGTTTTTGATAGAATTATCATTTACAATTTACTTTGTTAATTTCCTTATTTAATTTCTCTTTTTCCTGCTGGTAAATAGAATAAAATGATGGAAATTTATATAAAGATGTTGCAGGAAATTCCATTTAATACAAAATTATATATAAGCTATAAAAGTCATTAAAAATATGTATTACACTTCAAGTGTGAATAAGAAATGTCTTGTAATCTGAAATAGAATGAAATTCTAAAAAATAATTTTTGAACTGTAACTTGGTCATCTAAATGGTGAATCGTACAAAAATAAAAGTAGGTGTGTAACATTGATGCTTCAGTTCTATGGAAATCAATTTTGGCATTATATATTTTTTATTAAATTCCCATTGATATTTATTCACTTTGATCTTTTGGTGTCAGAGAACAAGGAGCAATGAAAATTGTAAAAGGTAGCATAGGTGTTAGATGAAATTTCCTTAATAGAACATGTACAGAACAATGGAAAGAGAAGATACCTTAACAAAGAAGCTACATTACCAAAATATTTTAAGGGAAAGATTTTTTGCCAAATGATTAAAATTTTAAAAATTTTATTACCAAGGTAAATTTAAAAGTAAATTTCAAATGCAGATACATTGAAAAAATTTTCAATTGCAGCTACATTGAAAAATATATTGAACACGAATTCTTTGCACATGCAAATCTCCTTCATGTTTAAAATCCTGAAAGAATATAAGCATTTTACTGAAAATTAAGTAATAAAAAACATAAATGTATAAACATTTACAAAATTATCTTTTATGGTTTGAGTATATTAATATATACATAACGAAATTTAATCAGGAATCAAAATTTATTTCTTTAAATAAATTCAACTTCTACTGTGCACTAATATTTGGTTTTGTTAAATCTTTGTTTCTCTTATGGATGCATTAGGTTTTTCTACTTTTATTTGTTTGCATTTAAGAAGGATTAAGAATATTTTTATTCTTAATTCTTTTTAAATGTATACGTATGGTTCTTTTAGAAAAGAGCTTAAAAGGAAAAAAACTTCTTTTCCTAGTCCGGAATCAAATCAATAGAAAATAAAATCTTTTTCTGAGATATACTCGTTTAAAATCTTTAATTATGTGTCTTGAATAATACATTATTTTTTGTCATTTAAGAATGTAGTCTATTAATTATTTTTTGTTACCTATGTTTCATTTAATAATTCCTTCAGTTACCGACTTTGTATCGGAGAATACCATATACGTAGCTTTTCTATAATAAAATACTTGCAGAGAAATAGTTACTTACTGACCTAATAAAAACCATAAATTGTTTAAAGCCTTTGCTGCAAAAAGAAATAATTCTGAAGGATCTTACTAGAAAATCAGACCACAATAAAATATTAAATTTTACCTTTAATTAAGAAATTAGGAGCACTCAATCTTGTTGCTTTAGGTCCATAGAATTCAGACATAACTTCACTCCAAATATTCATCTGAAAGAATATTTAATTAGTGTAATCATAAGTGATTGAATATAGATAATTGAAAGTTTTAAAGGCATACCAACGAATCCCAAAACAAGAGTGAAACCTAGGTCCAAGATTATCTGCTTTCTTGAAAATATATTTTTGGTTTAATGAGCGGCCCTTTGGCAGGCTTCATGCATATGAAATACTGAAGATTTTAAGAGAACACAAAATATAACAAGATAATATTTTAGATACTACACTCCCACAATTTGTATTCTAAACACACTAAGGACATAATTTGTTTCACTCAAATATTAACCCACACAACATGTTAGCACTTGGGGTTTAAAGCCATTTACTCTTATAGGATATATCCAGCCAAAAAAAAAAAAAGGGAAACAAAATTGTAAAATCTCACAAAAGTTATGCCATAAAAAGAATTTGATTGTTTATACTCAATTCAAGATGAAAGGCAAAATCTCAAAAATAAGATTAATGAGTTTGGGGTAATATTTTTTATGAAATTTTCTGTAACTTATTTCTCCTTTTTGGTACAGAAACTTTACTGCGTTAAGCTAACTTTTTAATGTAGGAAAGTTCGGCGTAAATATAGCCTCTATACATTTTTTTGTAACTTCAATAACCATGGATAAGCTAAGGATAGGCTAGTAGTCATCGATGAAGTACATGAAATATGAAAAAATCATATAAGAAAAAATTTCGGATATTTTTTAATTATGAGTTAATCCAGATGCAAAACGTCACTTTTAATAGCAATATTGGAGGAGTGGGGATGTTCTATAGCTGATAAATAACAAATCTTCAGATTTTGCTTTCCATAAAGAAAGATGATTGATTTCTCTCATTTCAGAGTGACTCATTTTAATCGAAAACTAACAAAATATTACATTTTTAAATGAATAATAGCATTTTATATGCTACACAGAACCAAATTTTAATGCTCTGTGAGTAAACACGAGCAGTTCACAGAGCAAAATATCAAAATTGAAAATATTCCCTTCTAAATAAATATAACTGCATAAAGCTAGTGTAAAAATGTTTAATAAATTTACAATAACATTCATCTCTAGCAATATTCCTTTATGAATTTAACTGAAAAGTTTTTTTAACAAATTAATGTGCAAGGTTTAAAATATTCAATCTCAACGATAAAATAAATTAGATAAAAATATGATTTTACTGTATCATAATTGTTCCTGATATGATATACCTCGTAAAACAGACTATGGGTACCCAGTAAATTTATGTAAGAAGCACATTTTGGGTGTGGTCACGTCTGTATAAAAAAAATCTTTTAGATACTATAAAATAATTATTACTATAAACTAAAGGAGGAAGGTTATCTTTATGCGTGAAATGTATCGGAGATTTTTAACGTGTTTTTAATAAAGATTCGTACTTCAAAAATAGCTTCTCAATTTAAAGGGCCATTAGGCCTATGTACTCCAATTCTATCCTGTCTTTCAAAAATTTTCGAAACTGAATCGAAATATTCTGAGGTATTTGCACAAAGATACGGTGAAAATCATAACAGGGGGGCTGTTGTACGTACCTGATTCTTGTTAAGCCGGTTAAAATGCATCAAATTCGGAAAAGCTGAGAGATAAAGCATAGCTGAAACAACACCGAACAAGCGAGCAAGCCAGAATTGAATGACGTCGCTTAAGTCGCAGTCGATCGATGATGTGGCTTTTAGTGTGTGGGTTGGACTGAACGTTGCCAATACACAACGCAAAAATATTGATTTTTTTCATACTACCTCGTCGGAAGAATTTTTTTTCTCTATGACAGCATATTTTAGACTTAATTTCATCATTTGAAACTAAACATTATTAGAATTATCAAATTACATGGTGAAATAATAAAGACTATACACATACATAACGAAATGTTCTAATGTAAAGTCGATTGAGACTCATACATAATCCATAACATATGATGCATATTAAAGCTTTCATTCCTGGTGAGAAATGTTAAAGCACGCGAAATCTTAAAATTATTTTTAAAAATGTCGCTTAATATTTGATAGAATTTTTTACTTCAATGATGACATTTCATGAAATTGATGAACAAATATTTCAGTGGATAATCGCAAACAATATTCACCAATACTTCTCACAAAACTTAGGCTACTGTCACGAATGCCCCATGATGAGGAAAACCTGCCTATGTAATCCATACAGTAATAGTCTGCCAGAAGGTGGTTTGAAAGTACAAACATGAAATGTTGAAACCTGCAACAACCCCAACTGGGGTCATTAGACTGTGATCGCATACGTACAATTAGCGTCGCGTAGCGACCAAATCTGTTTAGCACACAACTAAAAAAATGGGTACAACTCTCAAATTAGACAATCTAGTTATACATATATGCAATTTATTTACATATATATATATATATATATATATATATATATATATATATATATATATTTACACTTACATTAATTAGCATCTGGTTGAATTCGTAGCCTTATTCAAACAAGGTGCTAATCTATACATATATTCAAATACGATTATAATGCATATTATTCTTATACAGTAAGCAACGCCGACCCTTGTGGGGGCCAGTGGTGAGTATGTAATAATAAAGTATGTAATAATAAAGTGTGTAAATAAGCTAGGGATGTGAAATAGATATAGTTAACATAAATGCTCACCCATGGGCTGCCGGCACTGTCGCTTAATCTCGTTTCACTACTGGAGTTCACAAAGTTCGTGTACTGTTTGATAGTCCCTGTGCACTAAGTTCGTCAAAAGAGTTCTATATTGCACTAAAAGTTCATTGCTCGATGACAACTCGGGGTTGATCTCGTACATAGGGCTGCGATGGTTCTCTTAGGTTGCTCCGCGGGTCAGTCAGCACTGGATGTCGGTCATCGACGCATTCATCATCTCACCTAGTAACAAATCTTGCTCCGGTAGACTCTGCTCGTGGTCGCCTTATTTCAGAACTCCTTCCTCGGCTCACCGTGGTTCAGAACTCCTTCCTCGGCTCACCGTGGTTCAGAACTCCTTCCTCGGCTCACCGTGGTTATATCGTTGGCGTTATTTTTCCTTACGATCATTCGTTGATTCATCAATTAGCGTTTCCTCGGAATGCTCCTCGTTCTTGCAGCAGCTAAATTCATTTTTCTTCTTCTTTCTTGCGTCTGGAGCTCACTCTGGCATTCTATTTTATACTATTCGTAATTTCATCGGCCCTGTAGCAGCTTAGTTATTTCTCATTTTTTTTATAAAGGGCTTTTTGTAAAATGCTTCATACTCGTATATATATATTTATTTTCTTGTTTTACCATTGGTTGTTGCCTTCTTGGCTTCTCATTCGCTCGCCCCACCCCTTTATTGGGATAAGGGAAGAGCCACCTTGTCCATAGGTTCGTTCACGGCTTATTTTCATCGCATTGGCTGCCTCTGAAATATATCTGTGCATACTAATTAATTCTGACTCCTGTTCGTGTCTGGGATACTTCTCAAGCAGCATGCACCTGCTTCTTAATCTTTCACCTCAGATTTACTGCTGCTGTTTTCTTATTTTTATGTTTTTATGGCCCGTGTTGTTGCACGATAAAACGCCTTACTCACCGGCGACCCGAAGCGTCGGAATCGTAAATTCGGCTGACAGTACTGGCTGGGTAGCCCCTATCAATTTAGATTGCCGCATATTCACATCCCGCTTATTACAAGACCAATTTTCTTCCGATTTACGCACCTAAATCTCGCCGGTGTAACTGTTAGAGGAATTAAATTCCCTCACAGATAAAACATATTCTTTTATTGTGTTACAATAAAACGCTTAGTAATTTCCATGGATATCTAGACACAAATGAAAATCTATTAGGATCACATTATTTTTGATTCGTTGAAGAAATATGGACAAAAATAACAATGAAATGATCTCTGCAACTGCTATATTCCGGTATATTCTGTACAGTTATTGCAAAACATAAATTTATAATTTTTTTGTTTTAATGTTATTTTAAATTACATTCTATTTTACAATTTAAACACTTCTTTTTCCCGTATGTTAGTTTTCTTCTATTTTTCTAGCATGGTAAACTTTAGCCTCATACGCAATATATCTTTCAACATTTTCCCTTAAATTTCGATTTCCTGCACACCGTGGGCACATTCGAATGTTTATGAAGCAGAATTGCATTAGATGAAGAAGGAAAAAACATGTTCAAAAGTCTCATTTTTGAGATATTGTGTCATAAGAACAATGAAGCTCTCTATCAACATTAAAAATTAATCTGCTACCATTATGCTCTGTCGCTAAACTTAAGAACAGTTTGAACGGTTACAGTTTGACTGCGTTATATTTCATTACGATTTATCGTTAAACAATGGTACGCATTACCGTTGTTGAGATGTAATTTAAAAATGTGATTTGTATCAATCTAGCCAATGCATCATTAAAATAATCGAACTAAAGATTTAAGCAGTTGAGACGATACACATATTTAAAAAGGTGTCCTAAATTGAACTAGTGATTAACTGATAAATTTTAAATAACTTATGCAGCAAATTTAAGCTTTTATGCAGCAAATTAACCTTTGTTGAGGTACCTAAAAGATTAAGTGATCTAAAATTCTTTCAGAAATTATCTCTAAGGATTTCATAAATTTGTGCATGGGCATGGGCGGATTCAGCCGATTTTCAAGGGGAGGGTTGTCTTTCAACCCAGGGGGGGGGGGGGGAGGTTATGGAATATTTGTGTGCATTGGAGGGACAGAGGGGCCTCCCCAATATAAAATTTAAATATATGTATAGTGCTTGAAAACATCCTTTTAGGCTATTTTAAGTGCCTCAAAAGCACCTTAAAATGTTATTTTAAACCAAGAAATTTACATTCTCTATGAATGTAACATGAAAACCATGGCATTTTATTCAAAGACGATACATTTGGATTTTTATTGTGATTAATAAACATCTTGGTACAGTTTAATAACATATTGGTACATTTTTCGTAATGTTATTATTATGTAAATGATTTCAAAGCTTATTAACTTAAATTAAATGTTTCAAAATTGTCTCAAATCTTAAACTGTTGAGGACAAAGGATCATAAGAGGCTATATTATGTAAAGACAATATTTTAAAATCTAATTCAACCTATTAAAAACTTTGAATATGTTATATTTAATAAAGTAAAATACACTGATCGATTTATCTAAGGTGTGATAATTTTACATATAAAATAAACTGATATTCGGACAATTTTATTTTGGTTTAAGATGACAAAAACAAGTTTTGGCTTAAACAACAATGTCCAACTTCCTCTTCATTTTAGCAAACCTATCTACGACTTTTTTTGCATCAACTTTGTCCACATTCCTCTGGGAATGTTTAGCAGTGCTAATGCTACACTCTATCCTCTCTCATGATTGTTCTCATCCAGTCCCTCAACCTTCGAAGGGTTGTAAAGGACCTCTCGGCAGTAGCTGTGCTAACCAGCAGAGTTGCAAAAACGTTCATCAATTCGTGTACTGCAGGATAAACCTCTTTGTCACGCTTAATGAGAGTTTCAATGTCTGTATCTGGAATTTCTTCATTTTTTGTCTTTGGTTGCTGATTTAACCATTTGTTTTGCGACAGGGCAACTTCATTGCTATAAACAGCTTCGCTATGACTTCAAATGTTCTCCACAGCAAACTGAAATCAAGAAAACAAGACTTTAGCTGATTCTCTTAGGTTTTCAGGGGACATTTTAACTACGGAAGTGGCTATCACGATTGATAGTTCAAGGAGTTTCACAATGTCGTCTGGGAATCTATCTTTGATATCTTGAAATATCCTGTTAAATATAGGAATGTAAATTGTCGCTCAGCCTCGACAATGTTGGGGCTGGTTCGGTTTTTTTGCCTTTGTGCTATACGAGGCAAAGACACCTCCGTACCGATATCTTCAGCTGAAACTGTTTCTACAAGATATACATCATGGTAAAACTTCATCGCACTCTGATCTTCTCTGTTCCAAGTTAGAACAAGTGGATTGAAGGGCTTCACTGGCTTCTTTTTGGTCAATGCTCTTTTTTTTTTTTTGGAATTCGTCCTTAGAAGAAGAGTGATAGCTAATATGCCTGCCTGAGACGCTGTTGAAATCAGGAAAGAATTGGGGCTTATATTATTTAAAAGAGACAGTGCTTTGGTAGCTCCTTCGGTTTTTTCCAAGTATTTACAACTTCAAGCATTTCGTGAATTTTTGATAGGCTTAAACAAAACAAATGAATACTATTGTGGCGTTCCACCCATCTTGTTTGCCAGAACCCTATATGCTATTTGTTTAATTATTGTATTAAGACACAGTTTCTCTTCGGGCTTGCTGTTAAAAAAAAGAAATAACTGTTTTCATGGTGTCGACTTCACTTCTGACCTGTTGAATCTTAGAGGCCTTTGTTAGTGTCAAATTCAAAGCATGGTTTAAACACGGGTAGTGGGTGGCGTTGACAACACAACGTTTCTCCGCATTTACTGCTCCCTTTACATCAGACAACCTTACTACTACATGCATCAGTGGCTATTGTTACGCAGTTTTCTGGGTCCAAATGTAATTTTTTCATTAACCCAAGCACAGTACTTCCTGTCACTTCACCAGTCAAAGATGGTTCCCTTAAATAAGATAAGTTTTCTTCTTGTTCAAAAGCTCCACAGGGTTTTTTTGAATCCGCAGAGTCCAGGAAATCTTCAGAAACATTTCCTTCGCAGCAGTAGCGTGAAGAAAATGTCAAGAGTCTTTGATCTTTAAACAAACCCCGCAACCTTAAACAAACCAAACAACCCTCAAAGAAATGTTGTTTGACAATGAAATAATGTATTGTCACCCGAATTATATAGATCTGCAAAATTTTATTATCAAACGCTGTTTAGAAGTGTGTTAAAACCAGGTTGCAAGATTCCACCACACGAAAAAACATGTTAAAGAAAAATAAATTTCCCTGGTGTTTTCTGATGGAATTAAGTTGCACAGGAATATTGGTAGTTTAGTTTTGTTTTTAAACTTTTTTAATTGGGGGAGACCCTTTGCACCTGGAATCCTATACTGTTTAATTTTCCTCTAACTTCTTCTATGAGAATGTCCGATAGGATACTCTTAATAAGTATTTTGAGTGGTCGCTGTTCGCGTGGTACCATGGCGAAGAATTTAATATTATTTTTTAATATTATTTTTAGATAGTAAATTTTGTATTTGTCTAAATTGATCGCTATTTTGTGGAAAGACCTTAATGAATTTCCCAGAGTCCTGAAGGGGCAATTTTATATTGAGTAATTTATTTATTTTGCTAGCTATAATTCTCCATTGCGTGTCTTGTTTTTAATATCCAAAATGGACCTGGCTTTCCCTTTTTGGGTACTTGCGCACTAGAGTTAGGATTATTATCTACTTCTATTTCCTCGTTCTCTCCGTCGTCATCAACCGATAGCACATTGAAAAGATTATTGATACTAACATTTTCCTCCCTAGCTTCCTTTACAATTGACCTTTTCGCTAGCTTTTTGGATCTCTGTCTTGTGTTGACAATGCTAGATCTCTCATTTCTGCTAGAATTACAATTAGAATTATTCTGGTCAATTTCAGTATTACTAAGTTTTCTACTTATTTTCTGGTAGATAGAGTAAGAAGTTTTTAGACCAGCGAATAACATTATCAGCATATTTAGCTAGTTCTAACACATTCTCAGCACTAAAATTTTCGTAAGAAGCAGTAATCAAATTCTACATACCTTTTAGGTCGTTAGAAGCCACGTAGTAACCCATTGTGTCCTTTGCTGTTGATGATATCTTGATGTGTAGGTCCGCTAAGCACTGGGCAATCCTAATTGCAGTTTCCGAATGGGCAGCAAAGTTAGAAGCTCCACTTTTGGCTTGGATACGCCGGAAGAGTTATTTCATCAAATTGCGATTATCCGACAAAGTTCGTTGACGTGGTCGTCTCAGTACTACAATTATCGTAAGAAGCAGTAATGAAATTCTACATACCTTTTAGGTCGATAGAAGCCACGTAGTCCATTCTTCCACGTAGTCCACGTTAGGTCGATAGAAGCACCATTGTGTCCTTTGCTGTTGATGATATCTTGATGTGTAGGTCCGCTAAGCACTGGGCAATCCTAATTGCAGTTTCTGAATGGGCAGCAAAGTTAGAAGCTCCACTTTTGGCTTGGATACGCCGGATGAGTTCTTTGATCAAATAGCGATTATCCGACAAAGTTCGTTGACGTTGTCGTCTCACACGTGTCCATATTTGAAGTCGAGGCCATATCGATGTTAAGTTCAGAAATACACGAAATTGTAGAATTGGTGTGAGATGTGGCTGTCACTAGTACAGACCCGTCACACATACACAAGAGTTAAAACTTCTCCGTAAGGTCACAGACGTAATTTAGGTCTGAAAAGTAATCAAACCGAGATACACGTGTAAAAGCACGAGGCTTAACACAGAGCGCAACTAGACACAGCCTCTCCCTAGCGAAGCAGGAGGGGGAATCACAATATTGCTGCTTTAATTTTACATACCAAAACTGCTTAAAATTTTTATGAACATCTAGATAAAAATTAAATTCTTTAACAGGCACACCAGTCTCCATTTTTTAAAGAAATATGATTTAAAAGTAAAAGGGAATTTGATTACACTCCATTACTATCTTTCCGGGAATACTATACAGTTATTGAAAATAATAAATTATTATCAATTTTCAATATTTATGTTTTTTAATTGCATAATCTTTTACTTTGTGAGGACTTTTTTTTCCTCCTGTATGTTGGTATTCTTCACGTTTTCTAGCACGGCAAACTTTTTCTTCAACTCAACAGTGTTTCGCAGCCGAATCGCAAGAAATAATCCATCGGAAAATTGTTTGGAAATCTGTTTCGGAAATTTATAATACTAATGACAGTTGAAATAAAGGTTCAATCAAAGCATTTCCTTCATCAAAGCAACATCCACAGCCCACGCTTAATTGGAGGGTGCATCGTAGTTTTTGAACCCGGATAGGCTGTCACCATATTATGGAAGTTCAATTTTCGCCGAATATTAGAAGAATCCAATAGTGAAATATATCTCTAAAAGTCTCATTATTTAGATGCCATGTTATTGAAAAAAGTTAACTTTGAAAATTTATCTTCTATCATTACGCTCTCTCACTATCCATATATATATATATATATATATATATATATATATATATATATATATATATTCTATTCAGGTTATTAGGACCAAAATGACCGCGTCCCGATGTGGTCCGATTAACTGAAAAAACCATTCATAGGTGGCTCAGAGAAAGGGGGGCTGAGCTCACGGCACCCTTTGCGCCGACTCCCTTTGACCTCTGTACACCGACAAACCCGTTTGGAGTGGTGTCGGGTACATTCGACCCGAAATGTAACTGAATGGAGTAGAATTGTCTTCAGTGATCAGTCCCACTTCAAATTGAGTCCCGATAAACAGCGAATACAAATCTGGAGACGCCTCGGACAGCGGTGGGATACGAACCTGAGTTTCTTCAGCCATAGGGGCCGACAACCAGGAGTGATGGTCTGGGGTGCCATTTCATTTCATATCAGGACCCCTTTGGTTGTCATCCGCGGCAACCTTATAGCACAGCGGTACGTCGACGATATTGTATGCCTCGTTGTATTGTCCTTTCTATCACGCTATCCTGGGCTCACATTTCAGCAAGATAATGCCCACCCGCACATGGAGTTTCTACTGCTTGTCTTCGTGCTTGCCCAATACTACCTTGGCCACCAAAGTCACCGGATCTCTCCCCAATTGAGCCCGTTTGGAGCATTATGGGCAGGGCCCTCCAACCAGCTTCTGGTTTTCACGATCTAACGAGCCAATTGGACAGAATTTGGCAATATATCCCGCATTAGGAGGTTCGCCACCTCTATCAATCAATGCCAAGCCAAATAAGTGCTTGCATAAGGGCCATAGGTGGACCAAATCATTATTGACATTTTCACTTTGTGAAGCTCTTTCTTTTGAAGAAATCATCCAATTTTTCTCAAATCGTAATCATTTGTATTTCTGTACATGTACATATATCACATCTACCGATTTTCGTCTCATTCGGATAGCACCTTCTTGGTGCATCCTTTTTTTTTCTTTTTTTTGTCTAAGACTGTATGTAGGAAATCTAAATATGTATTATATGTAAATATTATTTTAGTATGAGTAAATATGTATAAATATTATATATATATATATATATATATATATATATATATATATATATATATATATATATATATATATAATGCGTGTATGTAAATATGACTTATGAAATTTATTCTGCAATGTAAAATGTGTTAATTGCTTTGTGATTATTTGTGTGATTGGGTTTTCAAAACTTTATCCCCCCTCCCCCCTAACATTTTTTTAAAAGCTATATCGTACTGCTAAACGCCTAGAATAATGTGTGTTTGTACTGTTGTAAGGTTTGCTTATTTAAACCTCAGTCTTTTGAAATTCACTGCTAAGTGTGAACCCACACATTTTTCTTACAGAACAATGCTTTTTTTTCAAAATGCGGAAAAAAGGTGATTTATGACATTAGAAGACAGTGTATCATCAGTGACATATAAAGAGCATCGCCGACAAAGTGTTGATGTTCATTTTGTTGTGATACCATGATACAGTATCCTCTGTGTTATGTTCTTTTATTATTTGTTGCAGCTGTGCAGAAATAATGGGTTGGTTAGTGAACTCTTGTAAAGACTTCTATGTTGTTCTGTATTCTATTGGGTGGTGCATTTTTCTGACGATACAAAAAAAAAATTATTTATAAATTTGTTTGTAAGTGTGCACATTGCCCCTGTGAATCGATTGTACGTTAATCCCCTTTGTGCTTATTTTTTCTCCTAAAATAAATCGTATGTTGGGATAAAGAAATTATCAGCACATATGTTTGTCCTTCTTTTATCTGTTGCGATGATGTCTGTATTTTAAACGAAATACGTGTAATGTCTGAATTTTGCCCCAATCATTACTTGCGTCTTTTTCAGAACCATTTTCTTCACTCTAATATGTGTCGGACAATATCGTGTTCCAGATGACTTTAAAGACGTATTTAACTAAATAACAACTGTGTATGGTGATTTTTAACTTTGTATAGGGAAAACGGTTGAATACTCAAAGTATCTACGGAGTTTCCGGTCCGGGAAATAGTCCGCCATACATATAGTCTGAGAAAGACATTAGATTTCCTACACGATGCTACACCTCTCTGATTGGTTGTTTTTCTGTCAATAATGTTGACATTGTACATACCTTCCTCTAGAAGGTTTCTTGTGAGTTTCAGGAAACGCGGGGGGGGGGGGGGATGACTCTAGTTGGTCGGCCCCTTAGATGAGCCGACTTTTGAACCTTCGATATTAGTTTAACGACAAATTTGGCTGTTTTTTAGTTTGACTCCGGTACTACGAAATGTTTAAAGTTAATATTATAGGACCACGGAAATTCTATGATTCCTTCTCTCACATGCTGACTTCTCTTTGAGTTAGTTGAGATCCTAGTCTTTGAACCTTAAAGTGTCTAAATGTTGAGGTCAACTTTTGGATCAACACCTAGTGTATGACGCAGGGCCCGATTTAGAAAATTCTTGACTAAAGGCACAACTCGGAATAGGGGGCCCCCGAACACTGATGTGGGCGTAAAATTTCCCAAATTGACACAAAAAAAAAAAAAAATTATGAGTCAACGTGAAAGTACCATTTTACCAAGAATTGGCTATTTGAAGCGTAGAAGACTAGAACATTATCAAATAACAAAAAGCAATACAACATATTAACTTCATCATTAAAACACCAATACAATGCAACCAGAAAAACTTAATAATCCCTTATATACACTATAACATACATATGATGAACTATACGTATAACTGTACATATGATGAACCAATCAATCAATCAAATTTCAAAGGATATTATAAAAAATTGCTATTAAAAATGTAAAATTAAAAAAAAATTGAATTGGGAATCTTTTCTTTTTTCCTTTTAAAATTAATATTTTGGGGGGCCCTAGGCCCGGGTCTACTGAACCTAATGGAAAATCAGGGCCTGTTATGACGGAGAACTAAAGTATATCTCCCCCTCTCCTCCCCTTTACTGAGAATGTTAATACACTCATGGACAAAAATATTAGCGCACCAAGAAATAATTGCGGGATCGTAACGAAACTTGCAATGAAGGTACATGTCGGGGAGATATGCAAATGATTAGAAATGCAGCGTGATTGCGCATTACGTATAGCCGGTAGAGGGCGTTGAACATCGTACTCTGTGGAGTATAAAACAGCTAACCAAAGCTTGTTTGAGTGTGCTGAATCATTTACAAAGGAAGAGCTGACATGCCATTACGCCGTGTTCGAAGACAATATAAGCAATTGTCGCAGTTTGAGAGGGGGAGAATCGTCGGGATGAAAGAAGCTGGGTGATCAGCTAGGCAAGTAGCTCGTCAATTAGGCCGCTCTGATTGTGTTGTGAGGAGGTGTTGGGACCAGTGGACCCGAGAGATGTCATGTACACGAAGACCAGGCTCAGGACGCCCTCGACAGACCAGTCGTCGAGAAGACCGCCACGTCGTAAGAAATGCATGCGTACAGCCAACTGCTTCATCGGCCGCCATCCAGGCACAGGTAGCACCTTCACTAGGGGCCTCTGTGTCTTAACGAACCATAAGAAGGCGCCTGGCTGAAGGACAGTTGGTATCGCGGTGCCCATTACGTGTGCTGCCCTTGACGCCCACCCATCGACGCCTCCGTTTGGAGTTTTGCCGCGCACGAGGGAACTGGACTGCAGCGGAATGGAACCAGGTCGTCTTTAGCGACGAATCCAGATTCAATCTCGGCAGTGATGACAATCGTGTTCGTGTGTGGAGAGCCCGTGGTGAACGCTTCAATCCTGCCTTTGCTGTACAGCGACATATCGCTCCCACAGCTGGTGTGATGGTATGGGATGCCATTGCTTACAATACACGGTCACCCCTAGTATTGTTCCGTTGCACCATGACAGCCCAGCTGTATGTTCATGAAATCCTGCAACCGCATGTGTTGCCACTCATGCAACGGCTCCCAGGAGCCATTTTTCAACAAGACAATGCTCGGCCTCATACGGCAAGGGTGTCACAAGACTGTCTCCGCACTGTTACTACCCTTCCTTGGCCTGCCCGATCCCCAGATTTGTCTCCAATCGAGCATATCTGGGATCATTTGGGACGACGAGTTGGGCATCCCACGAGTTTGAACGAACTAGAGGCAAGGTTACAGCAAATATGGAACGAAATGTCTCAAGACATCATACAGAACTTGTATGACTCAATGCCCGATCGTATCGCATCGTGCATTCGCGCTAGAGGGGGTCCAACGGAGTATTAACTCCTCCGTTTTTTTGCCTTTTTCTCTGAAATAAATTATCCTTTTTCTTTGATTTTCTTATCATTTACTTATATCAAAGTAGTCATTACGTATGTAAAATTTCGTTTCATTTTGACGACTCCTTCTTGGTGCGCTAATTTTTTTGTCCATGAGTGTATTTTGAATTTTTGAGAATGTATAACAGTTGAAAAGATAAAAATAGGAAAAAATAGGAACTACTCAAAATGGTATGGGGTTGTTATTGTATCTTATAGCTTATCTTTGTTCTGGCCCGCTCTTTATTCCTTTAGACATGTTTTTTTTTCTGTCTCATCTGACTGTAAAGCCCAGGAATGTTCCAGTTAAATTAGTTCAATGATATCTCTAATACCATTCAGCTATATGTCTATGCTTGTGCCCCGAGATACATAATTAAAGATTAGATATACTCTGTTACAAACGGCTATACCAGTGGTTCCCAACCTTTTTCAGCTGGCGACCCACCTTTCCTTATCGGAATACCTCCACGGTCCATCGGTCCATAGTGGAGTAAAAACCTTATTTGTATCCTATCCCTTCCTTATGTATACATAATTTACCATCAAATATTGCAAATATATATATATATATATATATATATATATATATATATATATATATATATATATATGCTTTTTTGAAGATAAAGATTGATTATTGATAAACAATTTGTGTTCTGATTTGAAAATGGTTGACAAAATATAAGCACTTTGTAGCAAAACAGTTATTTATTTAACAATAGATATATGTTTGCAATATATGCAACATACTCACTAACAAGTGTTCCTAGGTGTAGATAAAAACTACAATTATAAAAGTACACAAAGACCATTTTAATAGTTTTAGGATCGAGTCGCGACCCACCTGTAACCCCTCCGCGACCCACCGGTTGGGAACCACTGGGCTATACCTATACCCATAGGTAATCCAGTATATCTTAGTAAAACAGCTGAAATTGATTTCCTGCACGCAAGTCCTTCGAAATTCCATTAAATACGTACATATGCACAGAACATATTAAGACTAACAAGTCACACATTTTAGTACCACAGAAGAGTGAAAAATAAAGTTTGAAATAAATTTTCCTCTTAACAACAAGCATTTGAAACTGGTTATATTACGCAGTTACTCTAGCCTACTTTACAGGACTAACGATAATGTTAAAAAAAAAAAAACATGAAAGATGAGAAGCTAAAAGTCAAGTAATGACATCCCATGACTGATGTAAGTAATCTCCGGATTACTTTCAGGACATCATTGTAAGCTATCTCTCTTGTTAAAGCGTCGAACGACATCAATTATCCATTGCTCCCCTTCCTTCTTAAAAAAGATTTAGTGCCACGAAGAAGAAGGTTTGATAAGTTTAAAATGGCATCACTTAAGACTTGTTAATGTGGAAGTCTGATCTAATTCGGTATCACCGTGCATGTTTCAAAATCTACTAGCTTCAAAATTCTCCTTCGGACTTTGAATCCTTAATCTGTTGGGATTTATTGTTGTACACTAGGAATGTAATTTATTTGCTAGTTAAATAAAGGAAGAGCCAAAATCACTTACTCAGTGTGTTCCCACGAAGCAAGTATAGAACTTCATTAAACGTGTCCGTAACTTTCTAAGTTATTCAGTTTGGCGCAGTAATATAAGTGATTTTCTAAAATGTACCTCGATACACATACACCAAGAAAGAAAAAAAAATGGTTGGGGGGAGGCAATTCATAATTCGAACCTCATATCTTGTAGTAAGAGCTTGCTAGTAACGAGTTTTGAACCCGTATCTCCAAATCTAAAAGTCGGAATTCTTTTAATAAACTATGCCGAGAAATTTTTCATTGACTTCATTTACATATTAACACCTCTCTTTTTGAGGCCAACAGTACAAGATTTAGCCAGTACTTATTTATTTTTCATTCAGTAATTTAAAGCGTTGATTTTTCCCCACAATAAACATTTATCACATGCCGCCCATCGATATGGTACCAGTCTAGAGACCGTCAGCCCAGACCATGCTGAAACTTGGTTTCTCCAAACCTTGAGACCAACATTCTGTCGACTGAACTATCCTAGCGATGTGACGAAGTTTTAATTTTTTGCGACTTTAGTCACATTCTCCATCCCTGTTTTCTTTTTGAAGCCAACGGCATAGGATTTTGTCAACATATATAAATTTTCTTGTAACCACTGAACAGAGCCATTTTTTTCCCCTTGATAAATATTTGCTATAAGCTTCCCAACCGGTGGGTGACACTCTCCGACGATCGTCTGCCCAGACTAGGCGTCGAACCTGGGTTTCCAAACCTTGAAACCGGTATTGTAGTTACTGAACCACTCCGGCGATGTAAGGATAAGTTATTATAAAGTACTCTCCTCCCTTGTTTTTAATGTTTAAGTTTATCAAAACCGGAGGATTTCAAAGAAAAAATCGAAAATCCTATAGCAGAACTCAAGACAGATCAGAAGTTTTATAAATAAATCAAGAAATTTTAACAATTATATAATCAACACCATATTAATGTTACAAAATGCATATGTAACAGTAGGTTTATTTTTACTATTCAGAATGAACTTGTTGGTCATCGAAAATTTTTCGCTTGCAATAAGCGATTTAAACCTGAAGTCAGCGTATCAGGTGACATTGCAGATTTTTAATCCTTATGTTCAGCTACGGGAAAATTTACTCTCGTATCCTAATAACACATATCTTTTAACTCTGTGTGATTCACGTGGAGGAAAGCGTCTAAATAAAAAACGCATAGTTTTAAACTTTTATTAAATATTTAAATAGTTAACAAGGGTTTAAAACCTCAGAAAGAAAGGGTTGACCTTAACCTTTACGTGATATTCTTTGTTATTTAAGCCGGCGCATCATTTGGCATCGCTGATTTTCCCACCCCATGTTAGACTATGGAAAATTTTCCTCGGTATTTTTACAATCACATATTAGCCAATGCATAGATCTGAATCTCATTTTTTTTTTTTTACTGTTATCATTATTTTAAATTTTTTATGAAGATAGAAGTTTAAATAAAATATGCGTAGTTTTCAAAAATTTAAAAATTTATGCAGTTTAACTTGTTACAAGGCATTAAATGCTTTGTAACAAATGGTGTCTTTCGTTCCAAAAATTAAAAAATAAATATATAAGTAAAATAAAATAAAAAGTTAAAATAAAATAATTTTTGAAAAACACACGCATTGCATTTAATGATTTTTTTCTTAAATGCAGAAAACAGAATTCAAAAATAGGCATTTCCAGATCTGTAATTAGAAAAACACTGAAAGGAAAATTCCCATAACTTATAACATTAGGATTGAAGATCTGCGAGATCTGCGATGTCAAGTGAAGTATCGCCTTAATAGTTAATTTCCGGAAGAAAAAGTAATAGTTCCCATTTAAATCGGATTTTTTTTTTCTGACAAACACTTTTAAGCTTGATAATTTGTTATCAGAACAACGAGTAACATGCAATTAGGAATTAATCTTAACTTCTAAAGAAAAGGTAAGCAATCCTGCTTTTGTGGTCTGAAACCGTTTTTAAAGGATTTTATATTCATATTTCTTTTTTAATTATCTGGAGGTAAAGTTCCTTTCACTACTAGACTGAAACCGCATTTTGTATTAATGAGAGAAAAAAAAGACTTCAAAAATGAAGGTTGTCGTGTTATCCGCTTCGCCCTGATGAGTTTATCCTTTATCCAACGTTTAAATTCCTACTTATACTCAGTCATTCGTGATTGTCGGTTGGACTATTTAGACCTTCAACGATTGCGTCTTCCTTTTCCCCCCATTCATTGTTCTGTTTCCTCATAATTTATGCAATCTGGTCTACAGTCGCGGCATCTCGCAAATTTTAACGCGCCAGACACACTTTTACGTTCGTTTGCGACAATGTCCACCGCTCAAGTTGAATCTTGTGCATCATGACTAGAATCTTTAGAAAATAACAGCGGATTTTTATCTATCTTGAACTATCTCACAAGCAAAATAAATAAATAAATAGTTAGTATCAATCTGAATGGGGTACTCATTATATATATAATAGCCGCTGTCTCTGTATAGCACTTTCGGGCTGTACTCATCTTTGAATTGAAGCCCTCAGTAAACAAACAGCCGGTTAGGCTTAATTTCAATTTCAGTTGTGGATCAGAATTTTTTCTTACCTAAAAACTAATATCTTCTCCATCAAATCACGTTTGTTCAGCCTATTTTTCTATAAAACATTCAGAACTAAAAAAAGTGGATGCTTTTAGCTGTATATTTAACAGTTTTTAAAAATCTGTTTACTTTTGCGATGAATTCTGAAAGTAAACAAACTTGAATGTGAATGAATCAAGTAGCTCAAGTAGTCATATCGCGTAGTGATCTGTAAAAAACTGGATGGCAATCTACTACTCCAATCGCATGAAAACTAACTAAATAAAAAATAATGAAAGGGTTTGCTTTTACAAGGTGTGGATTAAATGCAATATTGTTAGATAATTCGGGATATTTCTTAACTTTCATATACTTTTTACATTATGACGTCATTATTAGTATTATGACGTCAAAATGACGGGTTACCTTCTAGTAAGAAATATTCCCTTAGTTAGGCTGTAAGGGATCCAGGAGCGGAATGCAAAATATGAACCCGGTAATCAATCAATTGAACTAACCCGACGATATGACGGTCGTTATTTTCAATAACCTCGTATATTTCTTTTCTTTTTGAGGCAAATGTCACAGGACGTTGGGCTGATTATATTTATTACTAATTTTTTCTCAACGAATTTGAAATGTTTTTTTATGATTATTTGTCATATTCTTCCGCTAATATTCTTTCGGACAGTACTTTGGTCCTCTCTCATTCATTTCAATAGTCGTGAGCCTCTGTAAAGACCGTCTGTCAGGGTTGAATCCACATCTCTTGATTCCCAGCCGGTATTCTACCAACTATCCCGACGATGTGGAGAAATGTAATTTTAATAAATTTTTTCACAAGGTACAATAGCAGCTGTGAAAAAAAAGGAAGAAATATCAAAAGTTAGATTTCAGATAAAAAAAACAAATGGGATTTTTCAACAAACTTAGTACAATGTCTCATTAGGGTGTCTCAAAAAAAAATGTTGCTCCCTATGGTTTTTCTGGTTCCATTTGGGTACAAAAGAAAAAGTGTGAAGTTTAAACGTTGTAGGTTAAGGGGAAAGTTTGCCCCTAAAAGCTTAAAATTTGAAAATACAGTCAAAATTTCAATTTTTTCACCTTTTAAAAATTTATTTTTTTAAATGAAAGATATGTCTATTATAAGTGTTTTATTTATACTATTTAAAAGTATTCCAAACTATATTTGTCTTTGAATTATTAACTAGATCAAATGTTGGTTATAGAAAAATATACGTAATAAACAGAAAAATTTTCAAAACTCGAAAATGTTTGGTAATAGTAGTTACTGTAATATATTTTGGCGTTGGAGCGGGGACAGTGAGGGAGGGTCACGTGGTCAGGATCACTGACCTCTCCCCGCGTTCGCTGTTCGTATCGTCACCCCAGGTATTCTCCTGCAGTCTGTCTTGTGGAGCTATGCGAATTGTCACATAGAATATTCCATGAAGCTCTGTAGCTTCATGGAAACTTCAGAGCTTCATGGAGCTTCATGGGTCGCATAGAATATTCCATGAAGCTACAGAGTAGCTTCATGGAATATTCTCTCCGTGTTGAGAATTTGCAAGCACGCCTTGGTGCTATTTTACTAATGCCGTGTCATGCTCACGGCAACTTAACTTATTGTACATATCTTGTTGTACATATCTCTTTGAATATATTATACTTTAGGACTGTTTAATGAAATTCTTTGGAGTTACCAAGAGTTTGCCTTCATGCCTTGTGAAATTTCCCTAAGTGTATTCAATGGCGCACCGGGGGGGGGCAAGGGTCCCTGCCCCCCAAAGAAATAGAAATTGCATTATGAATATTGATTTTGCATTATAAATATTTTTATCCGTTCATCTCGGCCCCCACCCTCCCATGCATTATAAATATTTTATCCGTTCATCTCGCCCCCCTCCCATGAAAAAATCTTGGGTGCGCCACTGAGTGTAGAATTATACATCATCTTTTTTATGGTGCCGAAACCCTCGAAATAGAGACTTTTAGAGTGTTGTGACAAGATTTACGCATTGGATTCTTTAAGTGAGTCATTTGGATTCTACGTTCATCGCCGGACTCCAGGTAATGATTTTAATGTACACTCATGGACAAAAAAATTAGCGCACCAGGAAGGAGTCGTCAAAATGAAACGAAATTTTACATACGTAATGAGTACTTTGATATAAGTAAATGATAAAAAAATCAAAGAAAAAGGATAATTTATTTCAGAGAAAAAGGCAAAAGAACGGAGGAGTTAATACTCCGTTGGACCACCTCTAGCGCGAATGAACGATGCGATACGATCGGGCATTGAGTCATACAAGTTCTGTATGATGTCTTGAGACATTTCGTTCCATATTTGCTGTAACCTTGCCTCTAGTTCGTTCAAACTCGTGGGATGCCCAACTCGTCGTCCCAAATGATCCCAGATATGCTCGATTGGAGACAAATCTGGGGATCGGGCAGGCCAAGGAAGGGTAGTAACAGTGCGGAGACAGTCTTGTGACACCCTTGCCGTATGAGGCCAAGCATTGTCTTGTTTAGAAATGGCTCCTGAGAGCCGTTGCATGAGTGGCAACACATGTGGTTGCAGGATTTCATGAACATACCGCTGGGCTGTCATGGTGCCACGGAACAATACTAAGGGTGACCGTGTATTGTAGGGAATGGCACCCCATACCATCACACCAGCTGTGGGAGCGATGTGTCGCTGTACAGCAAAGGCAGGATTGAAGCATTCACCACGGGCTCTCCACACGCGAACACGATTGTCATCACTGCCGAGATTGAATCTGGATTCGTCGCTAAAGACGACCTGGTTCCATTCCGCTGCAGTCCAGTTTCCTCGTGCGCGGCAAAACTCCAAACGGAGGCGTCGATGGGTGGGCGTCAAGGGCAGCACACGTAATGGGCGCCGCGATACCAACTGTCCTTCAGCCAGGCGCCTTCGTATGGTTCGAGAAGATACAGAGGCCCCTAGTGAAGGTGCTACCTGTGCCTGGATGGCGGCCGATGAAGCAGTTGGCTGTACGCGTGCATTTCTTACGATGTGGCGGTCTTCTCGACGACTGGTCTGTCGAGGGCGTCCTGAGCCTGGTCTTCGTGCACATGACATCTCTCGGGTCCACTGGTCCCAACACCTCCTCACAGCACAATCAGAGCGGCCTAATTGACGAGCTACTCGCCTAGCTGACCACCCAGCTTCCATCATCCCGACGATTCTCCCCCTCTCAAACTGCGACAACTGCTTATATTGTCTTCGAACACGGCGTAATGGCATGTCTATCTCAGCTCTTCCTTTGTAAATGATTCAGCACACTCAAGCAAGCTTTGGTTAACTGTTTTATACTCCACAGAGTACGATGTTCAACGCCCTCTACCGGCTATACGTAATGCGCAATCACGCTGCATTTCTAATCATTTGCATATCTCCCCGACATGTACCTTCATTGCAAGTTTCGTTACGATCCCGCAATTATTTCTTGGTGCACTAATTTTTTTGTCCATGAGTGTATTTGCGTGAACGTCGACGTCAAAATTCGAAATGGAATCAGTCGAAAAATCTAAAGTAAAACGTTCTAGTATCAGAACTGGAATAACAAAGCTGATATCTAAAATAGACGCATTGTTGCTGGCGTCAATCGAGAATACAGATATCTATGCTTTACTGGAAAGTATAGATCAATTAGAGCAGAAGGAAATTAATTTACAAAGGCTTGATTCTGATATCGAAGGACAGATTAATGGTCCTTTAGAATTCGATAGGGAGATAAAGGGCAGCGAAGAATATTCAGAGAGAATTATATCAGTTAAATTTAAGATAAAAAATCGTGTAGAGAAATATAAATCTAAAGAAATTGTTACTGCCCCTCAAACTACATATAATCCAAATTGGACAGGAAACAGAACTGTCTCCTCCTTGAAATTGCCTCGCCTGGGAGTTCCAAAATTTAGTGGCGATGCTAGTTTATATCAAGAGTTTTTTAATAGCTTCACCAGTGCTATTGACTCGAACGTGTCATTGACAAAAATTGAAAAGTTTTTTTATCTAAAATTGCTTCTAATTGGAGAAGCACAGAACGTAGTAGCGGGATTTGCCTTGACAGAAGAGAATTACTATTCTTATCTTGAGCTCTTAAAGGATCGCTGTGGAAAAACTCAAACTGTAATAACCTGTCACATTAATAAATTACTGAATTTAGAGCGTGTCAAACATTCATCGAATATTAAATTATTAAGGAAATTGTATGACGCATGTGAAATCAATATTCAGAATCTCAGTTCGTTAGGGATTACGTCAGGATCTTATGGTCATCTGTTAATTCTGGTTTTGTTGAAATTACTCCCACAAGATTTGGTGCTTGATTTTCATCGGAAAAAAGTTCCTGAAAGGAGAAGTGATGTAACAGAGCTTATTAACTTTATTAAAAGGGAAATTGAATGTCGTGAAGCTGCATTGCTTATAACAAACTCCCTGAGCGTGAAGAAATTTGAAAATACTAATCACATGCTCAATATATATAGAAATCCACATTTTAAACCTAAGAACATTCCTTCTGCTGCAGCGCTCAATACTTCAACCTCACAATCTTGTATATTTTGCAAATCAATTGATCATCATGCTCAAAATTGTAGTACGTTAACAGATGAACAGAAACGGTATAAACTAAAAAAGGAAAGACGCTGTTACCGTTGTTTCAAATTTCATTTGTCCTCGCAGTGCAAAACTAAGCTAAATCCTTGTCCAAGGGGAAATTCTGAGAATCATATTGAATTATTTTGCTTTAAGGAAATAAACAGAGAAATTCCTGAAACTCAAACTGTTGTCTCATCGATGTACCAAATTAAAAATTCTGATGAACCAAAAGGGATTGTTTTGCAAGCACGGTTTCCGCTTGTTCTGGAAACAAAAGTAAAATAGCTAGAATTTTGTGTGATTCTGGTTCGGAACGGACATTTGTAAAATTAGATTTAGAAAAAGCTCTTCGCTTAAAAACGCTCCGAAAGGAAAATTTACTAATTTATTCCTTTGGAAATAGCTTGCCTAATGAAAGGGAGTACGAAGTAGTGTTATTAACATTAAAAAGCATTCATGACCCCCTCAATATGATTAAAATTGAGGCTTTAATTACTCCCGAAATTACGGGGGCTATGATAAATACGAATTGCCGATCAGAGATTCAGGAAGTAATAGATAAAAATGATTTTGTGCTTGCGGACAACGGGTATGAAGAAGAAATAACAATTCTTCTTGGATCTGATTTCTTGTGGCAGATCTATTTAGGAGAAATTAGAAGAGTAACAAATAGCCTGTTTATATCTAACACGATGTTTGGCTATACCGTCCAAGGTCGAAGTGCAATAAGCAATCGGGAAGGAAAGGTTCTCTGCAATTTTCTTGCATTGGAACCAGACATTCAAAAGGATTTGCAGGCCTTTTGGTGTTTAGACTCACTTGGAATAAGAGATAAGAAAAACATTGACCATTCGGAAATCGTTAATAAATTTGAAAGCGGTTTAAGATTCTGTGATGGAAGGTACTCCACAAGCTTGCTGTGGGATGAGTCACGACGGGACAGTTTGTAAAATAATTATGCAGTAGCGAGGAAGAGGTTTTATGGTCTCGCTAATAAGTTTCAAAGCGATGAGTCTTTATTTAAAAAAGTATAACGAGATCATTCAAGAACAATTAGACGAAGGAATAGTAGAAAGGTGTCGTGATGACTGCTTGACACATTCATACTATATGCCTCACCGACCTGTTATTCGTGAAGATAAGGTTTCTGCGAAAGTTAGAGTTGTGTTTGATGCATCTTCTAAACAAAATCATTGTCCCACCTTAAATGATTGCTTAATTTCTGGAATAAATTTAAATCCCACTGTTTTAGATGTCATTCTAAAATTCCGTGAAAACGAAATAGCCTTTTCTGCTGATATTGAGAAAGCGTTTCACCAAATTAGTATTATTGAAGAAGACCGTGATTATTTGAAATTCCTATACTACGAGAATTGTGATAAAACCCAGGCCATAGAATCCTATCGAATGACCCACACTGCATTTGGGCTCCACACACACACACATATATATGTGTGTGTGTCTGTGTGTGTGTGTGTGAGGGAGGGATATTTACGCATCTATGTATTATATGTATAAATCATCATCTATGTATATGCAAGTCTCAGCTTGTGAAACATTACTTTCTTTTAAGGGAAACTATAGTCTTTCATGAAAGGGATTCTAGGATAAAAAAAACTATGCAATTCGTATATTTCCCCTTCTCCTCTCCTGTCTCCCGTTTATTAGTGTATATTTGCGTTTTTAGTCTGCAATCTTGCATGATTATTGGTTATTTTTTAATTTTTCATATAGTACATTGTGTGATGTTTATTCAAAATAAGATCTTCGAACGTACACAGGATATCACGATTATACGATTTACAGATCGAAAGATTCGTGGTTTGACACCTAACTCTGGCAGGCGGTTGTTATAATAGTGACTAACCATTAAAAAGAGGCAAATATTGAACTAAAACTCGTAGTAGAAAATATACATAATAGAAGAAAAATAAGTAAAAATGTTTCTCTGTGGTAGCTTATTTAGCAGAACAGGTTTTTTTTAAATGATAGTAACTATTCATTTTAATACGTACCATCAGCTGTAAAATACAAAACTTATAGTATTAGTAAAGTGATTCATGAGATATATTGGAACGATGCATTGAGTTTCATTATTTAGACCCCACACATGGTATTTTTTTGGTTTGTGCGAATTCGGTTCTCTTCTCATTAGAAGTTCTCGTGAGAATGGCAAATTTCAGTTTGTTTGACAACTATGTTTACTTAATGTCTCCAACCCAAGGTATAGAAGTATTATAAATATGAACTCTTAGGCCTTTTGAGGTTTATTTCATTTCTCACAAATTACAATCTTTACAATTCCATAATTTCTATTTCTCTTCCTTGCTTTCTCAATTTATTTTTATATTCAAATGAATTGCATATTTTCTTACCTTTCTCTACATTTAAAAATCTTCGATGACAATGATGAACGAAAAAGATATCAAGATCACAACCAAGATTAATTAATATTTCAGTGAAAAAATGATAATTGATCTACAAACTAAATTTGTTTTTTCCTTTTATTAAAAAAGAAACCTTTTAATGTGAATCGTGAGCTGTGAATTTTAATTCAAAAAATTACTTAATACTTATGACAGAACTATGAATTATACCATATATTCTTAGGACGTAGTTGAAACGTTAAAGAAGTTTGTCCTTTGAAATAACATATTTACTATAGTTATTAGACGATACAGTTGTTTTGTTCTGTTCAAAGAATTTAATATTTCTGAATACATCTGTATTTGGACCTAGTTTGGCGATCTAAATATGAATGAATTAGAAGGTGAGATTCATTGACCTCGGCCTACACTGCGGGCATAGGTTAACTCTTTCATTTCATTCCATCTGTGTAAGAGGAGTTGAGAATAGACAGCAAAACGTCAACGTAGCGTTGACGCTGTATGTAATTATGAACTTTAAGAGAGACTGACGCATTTCCTTTTTCCTTTCAGGCATCTATTTCGGGACCATAGTCTTCATGAGCAGAATTATGGAACTTCATAACCACTATTTGATAAATGGAGCTTAATGGACCTATTTAATGATCTGACGTGTACTACATATGCTTCCGAAAATAATATGAAAGTTTAGAAAATATGTTTTCCCAAAAGATACAAAAATGACACTTTGATGGAAAAATTCACATAGATTTTTTCAACCAGTTCCGCAACATACAATATTTTCTGAGGTTTTGTAGAGAATTTCTTTAATCGAAGATCGATCGTATACATATGACCAGAATAAAGGATGAGAATGTGTGTGACTGTATATTAACACAATCGAAATTTAATCATGCATATACAGTGGAATCTCGATCTATAGTTTTTCAAGGGACCGACTGAGCTGAACGATCAGTGTGGGAAAACGATAGATGCGGGAGCATAACAAAGCAATATGATCGTAGGGACTGGGTGAAATAAACGACACATACGGGAAAACGATGATTCAGAGAACGATTGATCGAGATTCCACTGTATATCTCCAATGTCGGTTTTTATTTTGTTCGGACTTGTGGTGTTTTGAGCGTTTAAGTACTAAGTTTGCTCACCAGGAACACATTTTTTGTGCATCAGTACAGTTGACTCGAATAATAAAGGAATAATGCTGATAAATTCTGATTTATTCTTTATGGGTTTTTTCGTGTTAAGTAATATCATTGTTTTTAATGAAACTATCTAATTATATATATATATATATATATATATATATATATATATATATATATATATACATATATATATATATATATATACGTATATATGCTGGGTGGTAATGACGCTTAATTTATTTTAAAAGATTTTTAAATATTTTTTTATGATTAAAATTACCAGGTTCATTTTACCCAGCGTGTAAACTCTGTAGAAAAAAGACACACAACTCTTATGTATTAAATGATGAGGACCATATTTAAAAAGTTAACAATGTTTTATTACAAATGCATAATTAAGTTATAAAGTATTAAAATGATTAATATTCTTTAAATAACCACATGTGTGATTAATATTCTTTAGGTAATAATTTGGGCCCTCACCAACTTGGAAATTATCCAATTAAAATTAAAATTATAATTTATCTCTGCAGTGCTGTCACAAAATTAGAATCATTACACGAAACTTACCTCAATTTGGCTGGCTGTTGCTACACTTGACAGCATCTTTGTACCAGCCTTAATATTTGCACAATCCTGGGCTGTGATGATCATCGTCGATCAACAGTTTACAGCACAATATCAAATACTAATATGCTCGCGCAGAAATCGACGTCATAACCGTCAACTACTCGGAGATCTCGAAAGAATCTCCACTGAAAAGAGGGCTCGAAAGCCACTCTATCCGTCGGTACTCTCCATCCGAATATCTCGGAAAAAATCTCCATCTAAAAATCCGCGCTCTCTCTCCCTTTTGCCTCCTGTTTTTATTACCTATCTAGCTAAATCTAACTTTCTATGCAAGTTTCTAACTTTCCAATCAGAATATTTTCCTTACTTCTAAACTGTCCCACTTCTCCAAAACTGAGACTCTAGTGACCTAAAGCTTATTCTTTATTAAATTCACAAACCTCGTTGGGTTTCACATGTTTTTCCCCTTTTCCTTCAATTTTGTTTTATATTTTATTTTTCTTAAAATCTTTCCCGACTGCACCACCTGGCTTTCCTCTAACCTTTCTATGACCCGACAATGCTATCATATACTATATATATATATATATATATATATATATATGTGTGTGTGTGTGTGTGTGTGTGTATGTGTGTGTATATATAGCGGGTGCTGAAATCTAACACGGGTAGGTAACTTAAGGTACGTAATACTTTTATATACGAAATTTAAATGAGCAAAATCAGGTATAATGATATCAAACGAAAGTAAATGTAGTTACAAAAATAATTAAAAACTTTTCTGGCGCTTAAGTTTGCTGCTTAATGCAGCAATAACCAAATGTAAAAAAGTTACAAAACGATGGATGATAAAATGAAATATCCATTTTTTTGTAAAAGGAAAAATCCATTTCTTCACTATTTCTTCATTGTTTTACGGCTTTCTTTGTCCGCTTACAGGAATTTCAGTGTCAGGCGCGCCAGTTCTGGTAATCCCGTGTCATGGTTGATGTACTCCACTGGGAGAGCTTTCTTTGTAAGAGTTGTTAAGGGGTCGAACTTCAGACCAGAAAGGATATGACGTGAAAGACCAACTCGGAACGCCAACAGAGTTTGGTTATCGAATATGGTTCTATCATGGTAGATCAACGCTTTTTAATATTTTATGTGTTTCATTGTGTGATGTGTCCCTCAAAGAAGCTATAATAAAAAAAGTTGGAACTAACTATGGATCTGTTCTTTTTGTTGTCTCTATATCTCGCATTAAATAATCCCCACACAAGGACTTAAATGTTACATTCAGTTTCATTTGTTTTTAACTCACGCATGTTTGCGTACATAGATATTATACTTATAAACATATCAGCTTGAAAAGAAGACAGTCATTTCCTGGATTCCATGATAGACCCAAAACTTAAACAGTTTCAATTTTATGCTTTCCAAAGACATATCCTGATCTTCAATAAGATTCTTTGACAGTAGATGTTCATTGTTACACCACCATTCAAACTATCATCGACGTAAAAGTCGCCTTTCACCGCGGTTGCAGCCAAAGGAAAGCGCGATGCTTCATCCAAAGTGGTTGCACATGTGCTCGAGTAGCCAGGAACGGAGCGCATTATGTACAGCAGGGGTTCTCAACCTTTCAGGCTCTGCGTCCCCCTTTGAACAGTGATGTGAGGTCACGCCTCCCCCTCCCCCACCACCACCACTACCACCATATGTGGTCAATGCATGTAGTACGATCGGAATTTGAAACTGAAGCCGGTTATTAAATGAAAATATAGAATTGATAATTTCATACAAAAAATTTAATATTACTACACATATCTTAATTTGGACCATATCATTATTAGAACATATGAAATCAAAGAATTAAATACAGATCAAATATATTTGAGGTAATCAAGGATCTAGATGAGGTTGGCATGTAATAAAAGTCACTTTCACAACATTAATGAGAGGGCTCACAATGTTTGTCCTTGACAAGTTTTTGAATATTAGGTTGTAACTGTTACAAAGCACACCTCAGGTCACTTTCAACGTCCAGACGTGCGACAATTGTAGTGTTTTTACAATTACGACAATTGTCGTATTCGTATGTCGAAAATATGTTATGATTACATTGTGACCGCAAAATTGAGTACAGTAAATTACAGTTAGTTTTATTTTTTATTTTACTTTTTTTAATCACGCCTCCCTTGAAATTCTTCTACGCCCCCCCCAGGGGGTTGCGCCCCCCAGGTTGAGAACCGCTGATGTACAGCATGTTAGGGCTTGTTCACATAGAATCCGTCAACGTCAGGGTAATAATTTTTAACCAATCATATACCGATCATTGACCTATTTATCCAATCAGTGCCAACAGAATATTTAACGCTTGCGCTAACGGATTCTATGTGAACAGGCCCCAAGGGCCTGTTCACATAGGACTGAATTTAGTTAGGGCCCTCCTCAGCGCATTGACTGCCGGACGGTCCTTAAAATATGAAATATTAGGATTTTTTAAAAATTGAATAACAATAGAACTGATGTTTGAGTAGTATTCAAAAGTTATACAATGAGAAAAATAAATATAATATAAATAAAACGAGAAAAAATATAGCATCGAATTTTTGTTATGGATCCTATCATTCTTAAAAACTATATTAAGACTAAAGACATATTCGGAATCTTCAGTTTCACAGTTTGAAAAAGCGGAAAAAAACCAACTTTCTTAAAAGTTTTCTACAACTTTCCGATTTTAACTGAACTTCTATTAACGTTTAATTTATTTCGAGTTGTCCCCCCCCCCCCCGACGCTACGCCTATGCTAGGTGATCACCTTCTTGTGACGTCGGCATATACACTACACATCTTCCATAAGTATCTCTACTATTAGTAACCTTATAATATTCCATACAATACGTTAATTCTGTATTAGACGCTTTCTTTTCAGGTAAGGATTCGACTTCCCCAAAATGATCGTAGAGGCATGCCTTTAGCCTAAATAGTAAAAAGATGCTTTCACTTGATTGCTACGTACTTTTCCCGTAATCAAATAACCGAAATAAGTGTTTTGCAATAAAATTTTATCTCCTTTCAATACCTCAAAAAATATCTTTTCCAAAACAATCCTTAGCACAGATTAATGTACGTAATGTTTAAAAGAATATAAATTGTTTCTGTTTGCGTAATGAGATTTTGAATCATCGGCTCGCCTGGCTGTCCGCGAATTCTTGCCTAATCCGAAATCAAAATAGACTGCTGATTATTTTTTGTTTCGAACATATTTGAACTTGCGACCGAATTCGGTTGTGGGAGGATTTCGCGAGGAATGGCCAAGGTCATTGCATCGGTGTAAGAGAGTACGGTGTTTACGCTTTCCCTCGGAGCAAGTGAATTAGATTCGCTCTCGGATGCTGTTTGAGAGATTTTTATTCAGTTCAAACAAAATTTATGCTGTTTGAGATGTTCAAAACGTCAGATTCTCATAAAAAAAACTTCTCATTTATTTAAGGAATGTGACAAATGACACAAAACACAAATTTTGGTTTGGCCGTTCGATTTAATGAAGAAATATTTTGATTTATTTACTGTTTACTTTCTTTTGATTCTAAAGATGCAACCTGCAAATATTCTAAACTTCGACATCGCTTTTCTAGAAATTTAAGAAATGTGTCTTTTGAAAGTACTTAAATTGTTTGTGAGCTTCATAAATCTACTAACTATCGAATATCGGCAAGATTTTCTAGCACTATTTGTTTATAATTCATTGAATTCGCACTATGACTATCGAGAATAATTCTCTATAGTCATAGTAAAAACAAAAATAGTCAGTCATAGTCTCACACAAAAATATGAAAATGAGTATTTTCATATTTTTGTGCGAGAGCTGCAAACGAAGACTCAAAATCATTATAAATGTTTGCACTTGTTTTGCTGGACCCTTTAGGGCAGCATTTAAATAGTACAGTTTTTACGTACTGGTTAATTCTGAGTTTTTAGAAATCAAATTTTCAAATTGTTTTTCAACGTACCCGATTAAGAATTAAGTCCACTAAAATGTGGCAAAAGTCGGATGTTTTTAGAACAATTAAGCTTAGTAGAGCAATCGTCAAAACTGTGTTGAGATTCAATAACAGACTTCATAAAATCAGTAAGAGATTTTAGACTCACCTCATAAAATTTAAATTTTAAAAACATACAGTTAAAAATGTGATAGATATAAAAGTATTGAGAAATATATAAGAAATAAAATCATAGCCAAGTACACCGCTTTTCAAGGAAATGTAAAATTTTATCGGTTTTAATTTGAAACTCTTTCTAATAGTTATGTTTTTGAAGAATTATATAATAATTTGAAATAATGTAAGCTAGTTTAGAAAACAGAACGAATCTGAACGGTAAACGCATCTAAAAACTGTTTAAGGGGCAGAATTAACCTTAACACAGTTTTAAGAATACCATCCACGTGTGAGGCATGCTCTGAATCCATTCCCAAAGCTGTGATACTATTCCTAAACTAACCGTAACGTATGTGCGGTAAAAGTAGAAGAAAATGAATGTTTCGAAAAGTTCATTTAAGAGGTCAATTCAGGGGGTTCTAATAGCACGTACCAGAGAAACTGAATCAAATATTTACGTTTCGTTAACACTGGCAAATAACCAGTATGAATAAAAAATAACGATAATTAACAAGATTGAATTTGTCAGGAACGATAACATACATCAGATTAAAATTAAAGATTAATAAATAAACTAGTTGGTACCCGTAAAAACATACGGCTAGATATTAAATAAATATACTAATACGCAAATTATACTCAACACATCATTTTCAAATGTTGAAAATCATAATAAGGCGCAGATACAAATTAATGTATTTAAGCGGCCACGTGCTTATTGAGTACTAAAGCCATATTTAAAAATGTCACTGAGCATGCGCAGAAAGCAATTTTTTAAATTGTAAATTATCGCTAATTAAACAGCGCGAAATAAACAATTTCCATCAGGTTCAATCTTATATTTCACAAACATAATTTTCATAAAATAAAAATGGCAGAGAGAGGTCTAAAGAGACTTCTCGGAATAAACGTGTTTAATCATTAAAACATGTCACTGAGCATGCGCAGAAACAGCGAGTTTCTAAAGCCAGATTTAAACATGCCACTGAGCATGCGCAGAAAGCAACTTTTAACTGTAAATTATCGCTGATTAATAGAAATTGCAGTTACAAAAACCAAATTTGACAAATCTACAGATTACAATCTTTCGTTTAAGACCAAAATGAAGCAAATTCATGCAGTAGTTTTCTCTCACGGACTGACCAAAAAGTCGGCTTAGCAACTTAAATATATAGATGATACAAATAATGAAACGCTGACAGAACCACGGTAAGGAATAGTAAAAATCTCTAATCCAGGAATAGTACATTACCGGCGCCTCTCTCCAAAAATGGGTTCTACTTGCGGTACACTTAATTTAATGTTTCTGCATGTCACACGTATTTTTGTTTCTAATCGTTGACTAGGATTTTTTTTATTTCTAGTTCAGATTTAATTACACTCTGATGACAGATGCATGTACAGAAATGTCGCGACAAAATACTTTATATTCGCTAAAATTAAAGTATATTTCAGATGTCTTGATCAATTTCATACAAGATAAGAAGTTTTCAGTGTTCTGTGTTTTTGAAAATGAGTTTAAAAATCACATCGAGGAATGAACTTAACTTCCTGTTTACAGTGATATTACAAAGTCAAGATATTTGTTTTTTTCTGATCGCCGCCGTGATAGTGTTTTTCCAAGACAGCTCATTGAACTTTAGTCAAACATGGAGGTGTGGTTAGATAACAAAGAAAGGCCGTTTAAGATCTTATCAATCAATGCTCTCTTTTTAACAATAAAACATTTCATTAACTTTTGAATTTTGAAGTGAAACAGACTTTTCTAATCACTTGTGAAAAATTTTATAATGAAAGTGTACTTATAATTTTAAACCTCCAAGTTCTTATTGTTGTCACCATAGGCCAAATTCGAAAGCGAATCTTCGTAATCAGCAACAAAATATATTTTGAATCTGCCACACTTTGCTGACATTTAATAAAGCTATGTTTCATTAATTATTTTTCAGGTGCTATTGGAAAACTGATTCATGAATTAATATCACTCTAGTATAGAGTCATCTTCGGTTTTAATGGGAAAAAAAAGAGTGTTTCGTTGTAAGGTAAGTAAACCAACCAAATAAAGACTTCCTAGCATCCCTAGGACAGCCTATTTAATTGGGATAGCAGCTATCCCTAGATGGGGAGAATCAAAGTTCGAATCCGAGCTCAAATCAAAATCCTGCTAAACAATCTTTAAGTAGTAAAGTAATTGGGATATTTTACCTCTTAACTCCCAACATCTGAGTTTCCTGGTAAGAGGAAAACAAAGTAATAACTAAAACGGACCATTAATTAAATAATCGACTGGAATACAGCTTAAATTATATTTACAACCACATTAAGAACTACATTTTGTAACTTGGAAGTAATTAAGAAAAAAACTTTTGAGTAGGGAAAAAACACTTACGTTCGAAGAGCCACCAGAAACGTCGAATCCGATCTCATATATAAATATAACTCCCTATGTCTTGGCTGGGTAATTATTCCCCTCTTAGTGCTTATTCGTGCTCTAATGCAGGTTTGGATAATTAAATATTTAAAATAATTTGAAATATTTGAATTTAAATTATTTAAAATACACTTAAATACAAGGTCACCAAAAAAGGCCACATTATAATGTAGGAAAAATTGTATTCAAGATTTTTCAGAAAAATGTATTCTTGATAAAAATGTTTGCTCAGAAAAAAACTAATTTTATCGGTATCGAAATGTATGTATGTTTAACAAAAAATGCGATAATTACAAAACGCAACTTTGTAAAATCAAATATTTTTTTAAATTATAATATCAAAGTAGCAATTTTGAAAAGTATTTTTTGAAATCCCTGTATACATACGTATTAATACAAATAAATTACGTATTAATACAAATAAATTAGATTTTTAGGAAATAAAACATTTTAAAAACAAAACAAAATTAGTTTTCTTAACAAGAAAGGCCGAATTTACAAAAATATGTTTATATTACAAAGTAAAACATAAAATCGCTTTTCTTAATCAAAAAATAGAAAAAAAATTTAATGACATGCTTACGGTTGGGCACTTGATGCGGGGCAGTAAAAATCAACGTCGATTTCGGATGATGAAACACGAAGGAATTGAGATAAATTTTTATTTGCAAGCCTGCTTCTCTCCTTGTACTTATGAGTTTCATGTTGAAAAAGATGCTTTCGCACACATATGTGCTGCCGAACATGGAACTAATGAGTGAAGTATTTATTTCGTTTCATAACAATATATTTTTTTTCAATCGCTTTAGTGCCGTGGGCCAGTTAAAAAGTCCTGCCGGGGTGGATACAGCTTGCAGACCACCAGTTAGCCATCCCTGCTGTAACGCAACACTGCATTGGTCTTAGCTTTAAGGGCCTGTTCACATAGGAGTCCGTTGCGTTGCGTTGCGTTAAGGAAAAAATGACGTTGAGACGAAAATAAACCAATCATAGCCGTTAAAAATTCATTGCTAATGGTTTGGAGGCATATGATTGGTTTATTTTCGTCATCTTTTCCTTAACGCAACACAACGGACTCCTATGTGAACAGGCCCTTACCGTCTCAGACTCAAGCTTCGGGGACATAAACAATAGCGGCAAAAGTTCCCAAGTATTCCAACTTGCTGAACTTACATAAAGTCTGCCACCTATCATCTTTTTGGCCATCCCTGCTTCTCCATCGTGCTTGATGAAAGAGGTATAGGCAATGGCGAAGGATTTTATTATTGAGACAGGAAAGGAAACTAAATGAAAACTAGTTAGTAAACAAAAAAAAAGGGCAATTTATCTTAATACTTATTTCTGTATGTATACAGAAGGTCGTTCGCACTTTATGGAAACGATTTTGTAATTTATTTTTGTCGTTAGCATTTTGAGATAAAAATTTGGCAACTTCAGAATAATCATCTGCTACTGTTTTGTTTTGATTGGAATGTAAAATAAAAGATTTATTTTGAAAATGGCTCCTAAAATTGATAGATGGCTCAAAGGTTACGTAACTGAGCTTTCCGAGGAGAAATTTTCGTATCAACAAATTATAAAGCGGTGTAAAAATCGCGGTTATGGCATTTCATAAAAAGGTATTTAATAATACATTAAATTTGAAAGGGAAAAAATGGCTAACTGAAAGTAAAAATGAGAATATGACCGCGAAACCTCATCCTAAGACTGTTCGGACGCAAGTAAATATCAAGAAAGTGAAGTCTCTGATCCTAAAAGAAAATCCGCCGACTCAAACATCCATTACATCGAAACTAGGAATGTCTTCTGTCACTGTAAGTAAAATCATTCATAAAGATTTGAAGCTAAAAAACATGTTTAAACCTAAAGTTCATATGTTTTTGCCAAAGCATATTGTTGAAGGAAAAACAAATTGTAGAAAATTATATAAAAAAAACATCTAGCTGCTGAAAAATGGAAATTTGTGGTAACACTCGATGAGGCATGGGTGTATTTAAGTGACTGTAATAAAAAAAGATAAATTTTATATTGCTCAATTGATGGGAATTACCGTACGAATGACCACGGGATAAAATTGACATGACAGTACGAAGAAAAAGTTTACTTGCATGGAAAATTCGTGCTAGAGCCATTGTCAAGAACCAGCAAATCAGATAGAAGCAAATCGCCTCAAAAATACGGCATTTATACATAAAACTATCAAAATAATTTCCATAAATGCACACGACCTTCTGTATATACACTTAGACACACACACACCAAAAAAAAAAAAAACGACGCACCAAGAAGGAGTTATCCGAATGGGACGAAGATCGGTAGATGTGATGTACATCTACAGAAAAACAAATGATTACAACTTGAGAAAAATTGGATGATTTATTCAAGAGCTTCACAAAGTGAAAAAGTCAATAACGCGGTGGTCCACCTCTGGCCCTTATGCAAGCAGTTATTCGGCTTGGCATTGATTGATAGAGGTGGCGGATGTCCTCCTGCGGGATATCGTACCAAATTCTAAGTAATTTTCGCGTTAGATCGTCAAAATCCCGAGTTGGTTGGAGGGCCCTACCCATAATGCTCCAAACTTGCTCAAAGGGGGGAGAGATCCGGTGACCTTGCTGGCCAAGGTAGCGTTGGGAAATCACGAAAACAAGCAGTAGAAACTCTCGCCGTGTGTGGGCGGGTATTATCTTGCTGAAATGCAAGCTCGGTAGGGCATGATATGAAGGGCAGCACAACGAGGCGTAGAAAATAAGGAAATTTATCTTAATACTTATTTCTGTATGTATACAGAATCGTCGAATTACGTCGACGTATCGCTGTGCTGTAGGAGTGCCGCAGAGGACAACCAAAGGCGTTCTGCTATGAAATGAAATGGCACCCCGGACCATCACTCCTGGTTGTCGGCCCGTATGGCGAAGGACAGTCAGGTTGGTATCCCACCGCTGTCCGGGGCGTCTCCAGACTCGTATTCTCTGGTCATCGGGGCTAAATTCGAAGCGGGACTCGTCACTGAAGACAATTCTACTCCAGTCAGTGACATCCCGGGTCGAATGTGCCGGATACCACTTCGAACGGGATTGTCGGTGTGCAGAGGTCAATGGTAATCGGCGCAAGGGGAGCCGTGAGCTCAGCCCCCTTTTTCTGAGCCGCCTGTGAATGGTCCTTGCGGTCACTGAAGCACCAGTTGCAAGTACGATCGATGATAATGATGAATCTGGGGCTGTGAGTGCCACTCTGACGATTGTTAGGTCCTCACGTTCTGTCGTTTCTCTAGGCCGACCGCTTCCTTCTTGGCGCTGTGTTCGGCCATGATTCACCCATTCCTACCACATCGTCTAATAGTGGCATCGCTCCTATCCAAATGTCGAGCGATTCGCCGATTAGACCAACCGGCTTCTTTGAGCCCAACTACACTTCCTCTCTCAAATGATGACATCTCCACATATTGTTCGCGCACCTGTATGCAAGGCATAGTTACTGTCTACCTGAGTACACGGAATGAAATTCTGAAACAATTTTTGACCTGGAATCGAAATTTCTCCTCTTTAATATCCTGCCAGTTGTGCAGTTAAGATGCCCTGCAGCGTCACATGTTCATTCTTTGGCCACCAAATTTTAAAATTTTGCCTTTTCCATCGAAATCTGTATGCATATCAATTTGTATCCTATCTGCATTATCTCTTCTTGGTGTATCGTTTTTTTTCTCTAAGAGTGTATATGAAACTGGAATTATATCAAATTATATAGAACATTTTGATGTTATTCATAGCGTCTTTTCTGTTAATCTGTGGAGTAGAAACTTAACTGAGTAAAGCTAACCATTTTAACTCAGTGATGTATATTTGTGTTCACTTTATATAAAGAAAATTTCAACATTAACATAACCACCATAGTATTTTGTATAAAACTGATATACAAAAAAAGTTTTAGGATGGACCATAGTCATCTTATATATATATATATACACTGCTCAAAAAATTAGGAGAGCAAGCAAAGAAGTTTAGAAAACCGTGTGAGACAGCCACGTATTGGCATAAAATGGATAGTATCAATGCGAAATACAGAAAACAAGACGTAAAAAAATTAGTAATTAAGCTTTAATTCTTTGAAAATATGGAAAAAACATGAAAAGATGATTTAGGGAAACAATTTGGTTACATGTAAACGATAAAAAAAGTTTTGTTTAGAAATGATGCAAGATTTTTAATACGGCGTGTGGTCTCCTCGAACAGCTAAGACTGCTGCACACCCGTTTTCCATGGAAGCGATGATGTTATCGATAAGACTTTGGGGAATACTGTTCCACTTCTAAAGAAGTGCAATCTCCAAGTGTCGGAGAGTAAAACGAGGCCTTGGTCTCGCAGCAATGCGTCATCCGACCATGTCCCAAACATGCTCGATTGGATTCATGTCAGGAGAGCACGCTGGCCATTGCATACGCTGTTTTGTTTCAGCTTCAAGCATGTTCTCCACAAGACGATCTGTATGCGGTCTGGTATTATCATGCTGGAAAACAAAGGAATCTCCAATGGCTGCAGCGTAAGGTATGACATGAGGTCTCAGTATCTCGTCTGCATACCTTCGGGCTGTCAAAGTACCATTCCGAATGATATGCAGGTCCGTACGTCCACCTATGCTGATTCCACCACATACCATAAAACCAGCTCGTCTGTATTGTGACCTTTCACGAACGAATGTGGGGTTATTTCGAGTGCCCTTTCCCTCCATACCAAAGCACGTCGGGTGTCACACTCCAGACTGAATCGGGACTCGTCTGTAAACAGCACTTGCCTACAATCATGTTGCTCCCAATCTCGATGCTCAGCAGCCCATCTTCTTCGGGCCGCACGGTGGCGTGAGGTCAACGGAATGCAGACCATTGGCCTACGTGCATAAAGACCTCCCTGATGAAGCCTATTACGTACTGTTTGGCTGGACACCCTTCGTCCTGTTGCCAAGAGTAACTGTCTTTGCAGCTGAGTAGCATTGTCTGTTCTGTTTCGACGAGCTGTTAACAGTATATACCGGTTATCAGTTGCTGTAGTGGTGCGTGGCCGACCTTGCCCTGGTCGACGTCTAACATTCCCTGTTTCTTGGAATCGATTCCACAGCCTTGCAATGACATTTCTGGCGACTTCAACAGCGTCCGCGACACTACGTTGTGTGTGCCCGGATTCAAGTCTGCCTATAATACGCCATGCCAAGGATTCCGGTAAATCACGTTGTTGAGACATTTTCAAGTCACCTTTTCTCAAAATGAATAACTGAGCAATCGAATTTCACAGTTAAGGCAGTGAAACAGACGTTTCTGCAGCATCCTGATTTCCGCCCTTATGTTATTTTTCTGGTTTTTGACGTCATGAACATTGATTTGCATATGAAGTTTTCTTCTTCTGTTTCCTGCTAGGCTTTAAATTATGGATGATTTATTTTATGTTACTTATCGGTGTAAGTATTTGCGTAATTTCGTTAAAACCATGTGCTCCCCTAATTGTTTTGAGCAGTGTATATATATATATACCGGGTGCGTCATAAATTCGTTCAAAGTTAAAAATTTCATAATAAAAGAAGTAATGCTCAGAAAATATTTTCTTTTTGCGCCAATAAGATCAGAGGGACATTGGATTTTTTTCTATGTAAAATAAAAAGTTTCCAAAAGTAACCGAAAGAGGGCGCTCCCACGTCATCCTGAGACGTTCTGTGCAAATCAGGCAAACTCAAACATAAAATCAAACAGATCACAATAACATGAGACTGTGCATTTATTTTAAAGTAACAGATGTTCAACATTACCACCAGCACAAGGTAATAGGCAAGTGAGTTGCGTCACTAAGCCCATTACAGCGGATTGTAGCATTGATGGCAGCGACTGGCTGTCGAATGACATTTTTTAGTTCCACCAAAGTGGTTGGGGAGCCCCGGTACACATGAGACTTTAAGTAACCCAAACTAAAAATTTCCCGGTGTCAAGTCTGGTGATCGTGAGGGCCACTGAACCTGACAACCGCGACTTATAGAACTCGGTCTACAATGAAAAATTCCTCCAGGAACGTCTTGATATCACATGAAACGTGGGGCGGGGCACAATCCTGCATGAAGGTGACAACAGGTAACGCATGTCTTTCCTGCAATGCAGGCTTAACGTGGTCACGCAAAAGCGCCCTCTTTCGGTTACTTTTGGAAACTTTTTTTTTACATGGAAAAAAAATCCAATGTCCCTCTGATCCTATTCGTGCAAACAGTAAATTTTTCCGAGCATTATTTGTTTTATTACGAATTTTTAAACTTTGCAAGAATTTTTGACGCACCCGGTAAATATATATATATATATATATATATATATATATATATATATATATATATATATATATGTGTGTGTGTATATATATATATTATATATATATATATATATATATATATATATATATATATATATATGTGTGTGTGTATATATATATATATATATATATATATATATATATATATATATATAATATATATATATATATTATATGTATATACAGTGGAATCTCGATCTATCGTTTTTCATGGGACCAACTGAACTGAAAGAATGCAGGAAAGCGGTAAATGCGGGAACATAACAAAGCAATATGATCGTCGGGACTGGGTGAAATAAACGACACTTAAGGGAAAACGATGTTTCGGAGTACGATCGATCGAGATTCCACTGTATACACACACACACACACACACACACACACACACACACATATATATATATATATATATATATATATATATATATATATATATATATGTGTGTGTGTGTGTGTGTGTGTGTGATAATAATCACATTTGGGGAAATTTAGCACAAGTTGAATTGATGCGCACAACTTGGAGAGATGCAGTCGGCACGAGGGTGGTTCAGGAAAACACTTTTATTCAACTATGAAGCATCGCGAAGGCTGCAGCGGCCACATGACTTGTCCGGCGTACATGCCAGGACGGGACGCGGATTACATACAGGAGCGGACAGCATGTCCGACAGCGACAATAGTTAGAAACGAAGAGAGGGAAAAGTCTTGCGTTCATGCGATATTAAATGGGTGTTTTGCGATATTTTCGCCAGAGGGCCTAAACTACTTAATTTTTAATTGGGCGACTTAAGTTTATCGGGGACTTTACTGCTAGATCCCGCGCTTGTTAAAACTGCGACCTGTGGCCTGGGCATAGGATAAGTGCCATAAAGTTCTTGCAAAGTGGGATTTTGACGTTATAGAGACATAACTTCAGAGTGATTCGAGGGCTCTTCAGGAATTTTGACACTATACTGACATTTGGAATCTCATAAACTTCGAACACTCATATCTGGGGATGTTATTGAGTTCAGATACTTCACATGCCTGCTTAATGATCTGCAGGGCTAATATAAATTATACTTACTTTACTTTTAGGTCGCAATTTTGGAAAAGGGGTCGTGCTTTATTAACAATAGAATATGCTTTAAAGTAAAGTAATTTAGGAAGACGCGTTTTCTTGTTACATATATATATATATATATATATATATATATATATATATATATATATATATATATATATATATATATATATATATATATATATATATATATATATATATATATATGATGACTATGGTCCCTTTCAGTGCCGATGTCAGTCTTGGAAACAGGGAAAAGTCTGGTTGCGAAAGATCAGAGGAGTATGGTGGGACAACTCGGTAATCTGATGCTGGGCGATTAATCGTTTCACATACATAGCAGTATGAGGCCGTGCATTATCGTGCAAAAGGTACCACTTGCATGATCCCGTAGCAGCGAATTGCGGCAGGCACACGACGAATTCGCACCAAGAGGCGCTTGAAAGCATGGCAGTAAAATTCAACATTAATTGTTTGTCCTTCCAATACGGATTCTTTATGGATTAATCCCTGTACATTGAAAAAGGTAATCAGCATTCTCTTAACCTGTGATTTTTCTAAATGGATTTTTTTTATTAATTTGAAACAAAATTTCATATTGACTCTCTGCTCCATGACGCAACGCGCTAACAAGTGTTACATTCAGGGCCCGATTATGAACGTTGGGGGCACCTGGGCAAATGCTATTTGGGGTCCCCCCCTTATGAACATTTTTAAAAATAAGAACTATCCATGGGCTATACATAGTATTAGAAGTACTAGGTCCATACACCAAGGGGGTGTTAGGGCCTCCTAGCATCAGGGGGCCCTGGGCAAAGTTCCGATTTGCCCATGCGATAAAATGGCCCTGGTTACATTACAGCTACCGCATGAACAAACACCTACAGAGAAATTTTGAAAACGCAGAGCAAAATTTACATAAGACAAGGAAGAATGTAATGCGCATGTGTCAGCGCGTTGGGCTGTTTTTAATTTTTGAAAGGTAGGGGATTTGCCTTACTTATATGCCTCACCTTGTACAGTCGATTCCAGTTAATCGGACCACATCGGGACGCGATCATTTTGGTCCTAATATCCGGCACATGCCTTATGTTACAAGATGGAATTCGGTCCGATTAACCGGTGGTCCAATTAACCGGAATCGACTGTATTTACATATTTACAAAGAACAAAGAGAACGGACAGCGACTAGCTCAATGCAAGTCCAATCTCGAGTTGCGCAGTTCTAAACTCCCATTCGAAACTCCCACCAGCCCCCAAAGGGAAATTAGTTTCGTTTGCCCTCGCGACTCTGTGGTGCAATATATTTCCACGACAGTCAGGGGCCATACAGCAAAAACGGTAGAAGTTATATAATGTGAAAGACTATATCAAAAGTAAAGAATCAATGGAACAGAATTAAAACTGGTGTGGCGTTATCATTACACGCACGCACACACGCGGGCGTGCACACACACACTCATTTATATATATGTGTGTGTGTGTGTGTAAGTAATAATAACGCTCCCCCCCATTATTAATTGTCTCCCCCCACAATTATTAATTCCCTGAAAAGCTAACTCGTATTCTAAATTATCCTTGTTTTCCCACAAAAAAGTACAGCCCTTATTTCCAAATTGTAATCTAGGAATAAGCGAATTAATTAACTAGTTTGTTCCTTAGGCATGCGCGGGAACATTAAGAATATTCATTAACCTATGACTCAGAACCTTGTGCTTTAACATCGCATGTTCGGGATCACGGGAATAGTCATCATAGATGAGTTATGGCTCACGTAATCAAGTTAGATGCTCGTTCCTAACCAATTAAAAGAGTTCTAAACCTAGCGTCATAATCAGAAGTTGCTCAGTATAAAAAAGGTGAGACAGAGGATTTTTGCGGTCTCTGCTCACTTCTTTCTTTGCCTTGCTCTCGCTCCTTTGTCCCTTGTCCCCTCTGTTCTGCGCGCGTCGTCCTCTTTCCATTGCTGTCCGTTGCCGTTTTTGTTAAACATCATGTCGTCCAACTATGCATTGCCTTGTACCTTCTTCGGTGTCTTAAATCTTCTGTGTACCTTCTTTGACACCTTGAAGTATTTCTATGGAATAAAGTCACCACGTCTACAAAAGTATTTGAATCGCGCCCGTCATGTAATTTCATCACAGTGAAGTACTCCGGCTCTTGTACGTGTTCTCTTCTTTGGCCTCGACTACACCATGTTTGTGTACCATCTCCTCTACATAGTTTAAAGTTAAAGTTAAAATTATTACATATATATAATATTTTAAAATAACATCATATTGCAAATACAATCATTATTAAAGCGGAGAAAGGAAATCCCGTAACTGTAAATACCTAAAGTTTGAGAACCGAGGATTTTTTTCATATTTCTTCATAAAACATGAAGATAGTACTGCTTTTATCAAATATTACGTTTTCATTTCTCGTTGCGTTTCTCTCATTCCTCTAAACAGAAGTTTTGACTGCGATACTGTTTTAGGAAAGAGTAAGAAATAACTCACACAGCTAGCGATATCAAAGGAATAGACTAAAGAGTACCTGCCAAAAGCTATGTCATGAAAAACAAGAGGAGCGAAAAAGGCGACTAAAGCAGTTCTAGTAAGGACCTGTTCACATAGGAGTCCGTTGCGTGGCGTTGCGTTAAGGAAAAGATGACGTTGAGACGAAAATAAACCAATCATAGGCCTCCAAACGATTAGCAATGAAATTTTTAACGCCTATGATTGGTTTATTTTCGTCTCAACGTCATCTTTCCATTTAACGCTACGCAACGGACTCCTATGTGAACAGGCCCTTAGACAATAAAATAGCCTAAAATTTAAAGGTTAAAAGGTAAAACTATCAGAGAAAGAAATTTTTTGGAAAAGTCACAAATAGGTTTATATCTTTGAAGACAAGAAAAACAAAAACAGATTATCAGTCGTTAAAAGGAGTCGCAAAGGGGTAAAAAGGATCTCTGTCGCGTATGTAGTGTTTGAGATGTCACAGAAAATGAGTTTTTATTTTTATCATTACATGCACTGGTGGAATTCAAATAAATTAACAACAGGTTCTATGTCCCAATGACCATTTTAAGTATACCAAAAGATATACCGAAAGGTAGTTTAATAATTCATGCATTAATTATTCAAATAAAACTATAAAAGAGGTACACAAAACTAGATTATGTTTTAAGAAAGAGTTTTAAAATATTTAATGCCTGACAAACTATTATTGAAGATATTTCGATATTGCTGTTTGATTGGCGTCCTCACTTGCAATTTTCTTTGCTTTTATCATGGGCAATGGGATTTATTCTTAACAATCTTTGCACTGAAGTAGTAGGATTCCATTCCTTTCCTATTAGACTGGACCGGCCGCCCAGTGTGGGGTAGGTATATATTTTTTAAATGTTTGTCTTATGTACGATGCAGCTGGCGCTCATTAGCAGACGGTTCGCTTTACCGATATCTACATTAGCTATCTCTCGGTTCTACAGAACCGGTACGCACCAGCTGAATCCCACCACTGATTACATGTATATTTTCAAATACTTGTTAGTTAATAAAACAATATTACTTGGTTTGAGACATTTGACGCCCTTTATCTAAGAGAACTTTAAATTTTTTGAAGGTACGACTTCAAATCCAATCGTTTTCAAGATTTGAGGAAGTTTGCTCGCCTTATCATAAATGAAAGGATGGAATATAAGAAACCCCAAGAAACACTAGGGAGAAGTACTTTTATGGGAAACAAACTATGCAAGAAATTACCACATGGTTTCAATAACGAGTAAATAAAAGAAACCCCATAAATACTACGGAGAAATACTTTTATGTGAAACAAACGATGCGAGGAATTACCGTCATCAAAGAGAGTTAAACTGTAAAAAATATTCATTTTCTTAAATTTCCCTTTTTCCGTGCTTGGTGATTAATATGTCTGCCCAATACATTTTCTCCCCGATAAAAGCTACTCTTATATATGTTTATGGTGTCCATGATGTCTATGGTTTATTTTCCTCAAAGAAGTTTATTTTGGTTGAAAACGTTCATTCCGAATCATTCATCTTTAATTTGGGCTGGGCTCGGTCAAACGCGGTACGAAGTGAAGCTTGTTATGGGTTTGTTTTGGCGAAGCGAATTATGAGGACTTAATTGTTATTGTACAAATCATGTACATTTTTGTATTGTAGAATGGTCATTTGTATAAGTGTACTTGTTACTTCATCTGCTTATTAATTTTTTTCCGTTTTTTTTGCTGGAAGCTTTCAATGTTTTAATTTGATCGTTGAGGATAATTAGATGTTTTTAGGTATGTGTTTACTGAACTTTTTCGTTTCTTCCATCTTGTAGTTTGTGTCTCGCGTTTTTATCGAGTAAATGTTTAGGTACTTTGAAACTGTAAGATTATATTCTATAAAATTATGTAGTTTATGATTAATATTCTTGTAATTTTGTAAATTACCATTTATGGTAAACTGTTATGGCTCATAAAATCCCCTTTATATTGTTATACTCAAATTCAGTTTGCTCTCATTGTAAGTTTTATCATTGTTTCTTACTTGATTTTGCTTTGTGCTGATTTGTATAATATTTATGTTCCAGTAGATGAGTAGCAATTGAGTTATGTCACTAAGAAAATTTGCGCGGGTCATAAAATTTTCAAGAAGCATTTTGAAAAAATTTCGGTTTAACTTTTTTGTTTCTGAGAATTATGATTTATTAGATTTTCAGAAAACTTTCTAAGTGTTACTGCATTGATTCACTTTCTATTTTAATGAAATAGTCTCCTTTCTTAATGCTCACTCTCGTTTTTTAATGATGTTAAAACTTTAGAAACCATTCTAAAATACTGGCAATTATGATTTTAAATTTTGTGCTGGTTACTTGAATATTGAGTTTTGTAGATCGCTTAATGCCAAACCTTAAATTTGCATTGAATTTCCATGCTTGTCATTATCTCCAAAATTATTTTGTCCTTTAGTAGATCTTTTTCAAGTGCTATTTTACAGTAACTGTTTGTTATTTTAATATCTGTGTAGATGCTGAGATATCTGGCCAAACTACTTTCATTAAAGAGAACTATTTATATATGCATGAAGCAGTATTAACAGTGTTTTTATTTTCATTTTCAGATATGTGTAGGAGTCATAACTCAGTGGTGATATATCTACCATGCTTTCTTTTGGCTTGTCTGTCATGCTTAAACATAACTCTAAATGCAGAATTACCTGTGGTACCTTTTCCACCTACTATGATAAAACAGCCCAAACATGAACAACTTTATCAAGTTGCTGTGACTCAAGATGAAAAAGATAACCCTTTCTTGTTAGAATGTGAAGCACAGGGTAATCCTGAACCTGAGTATGTATATTTTCAATTTCACTAGGATTTTTTTAAATGGGCTTATGATAGTTGTTTACTTACTGTCAGTTAGGTGCTGTCAAATTTGACAGAAGTTGTTTTCTTTTAATTTCTTTTAGTGCATGGAAATGGGAAGGGGGTATAGTTTAATATTAGACTTTAGATTTTGGTTTGGATGTTAATGGGATATTTTATTTATTTTTCTAAATAAAATATTTTTTAATTGTTATTTGATGATTAACATTTAGAATTCAGAGATTTTACATTTCATGCCCTAATTTATTCATCTTTATTGGGTTTTATTTTCATTAAAAATAAATTTGTTTTTGCATATTTAGTTGTTGATAAATTTTGGATTTTAATTTGAGGATTAATGCATAAATTTTAAAATTCCTTAAGAATATTCTCCATTTTAAAACCTCTAAATAAATACAGTGAAATCTCGATTGATCGTTCCCCGAATCATCGTTTTTCCGTATGTGTCGTTTATTTCACCCAGCTATTGCTTTGTTATGTTCCTGCATATATCGTTTTCCCACATTTCAGTTCATTCATTCAGTTCAGTCGGTCCCTTGAAAATCGATAGATCGAGATTCCACTGTATATTTATCATGAATAGTTATTTGCTTAAAATTTCTCAACAAATGTTATTTAATGTAATTTATTTTGCTTTTAACTTTATTTATTTATTTAAAAAGAGGCTTTAATAATAAATTTATTTTAAGAAATTTTGACTAAGGGTGCATTTAGTGCAATTAAAAACTGTGAAGCTTTATACTTTGTAAATATTAGAGAAAAACTAATTTTAATCTTCTTTTATAAGAAAATATCTGGAGCTATTTCAAAATCAGATGTCTTAAAATTAGATTTGATTAACTTTTCTGAAGAGTGTTTTAGGTAAGGTTAAATATTAAAAGCTTTAAAGACTTGGAATGAAATTAATCATAGATGAGATTTTAAGAGGACTTTAAGCATATTTAAAAAATAGGTAATGCAGCCGCAGCTTTTTAGGGGACTCTTGAAATGGACTTAAAACCTTAAAATGTTAGGTAAGGAAGTACATGTTTTCAAAAAGACAAGAAAATATATATATAGGGTGAAGTGGGATAAGCGAGAATACAGACTTAAAACCCTAAAACAGTATAACTTTAAAAAAAAAATTGAAGTATACATTGTAGAAAAATTCTTGCTGTACTGTTATGTTTAGTTTTTATTTACAGAAAAGATTGTAAAATGGAAAATTTTTACACCTACCAAACCCTTGCATTTTAACTAAGGTACCCAAGTTCGAATACAAGCAAAAAACTAATTAACCACAACACATAGTTATTTTGAAAATACCGACTTATTCATTAAGAAATGAAGAATGCAGATAAAATATATAAAAAAGTTTTTTTTTTTTTGTAATGTTACTTCAATACTGAAGGGTTTTCACTTGCCCCATAAAAATGGTGGGGCAAGTGAGAACAGTGAAATTTACCAGAAAAAAATAAAAGAAATTCAACTAGTGTTGTGTGGCCTGTTCTCGATGATTGCTTGAATGTACCAGATGACTTATTAGTGTTCCTGGAAGAGCTGAGACCTTGAAGGCACAGTTAACTAATTATTTCAGTGTCTTTTTGGTCCTACAATATTCAGTAGGGCCTAGGCCAAAGGAAGAAAAAAAAAACACGTAGTATAGAACATGTAAATAAACAGCAAATTTAAGTAGTAAGCTAGTGAAAAAGATTTTGTTTTGAACTTTTAATAGAAGTTTTCATTAGTTACATTATTCAGTTAACTAAGGAAAATAAATATTCAAGTAGGATAGTTGATGTAAATAAATAGTAAATTGAACTAATAGGCTAGAGAAAAAGAATTTTTGTTTTGAACTTTTAACATACATGTTTCTCTAAAACAAATATATATAAATATACTTATTTTGTTAATATTCATATGTTGCTGACACTTCTCCCTTGAATAACAAATACCTCCACAATGAAAGAATGTAAAAATAAAAAATAAATTGCCTTTTGTTCAGCATGAAATATCTATTCGTTCTCTTGCCCTACTTATTTTGCTATAAGCAACTATGATTTAAATGGACCCGTATTCTCACTTGCCCCAAGTGTGGGGGCAAGTGAGAACACAAAAACTTTAAATATTTATGGCAAAGAAAGTTGTGAATAGATTTTTTTAAAATAAAACTATAAATGTAGATCATAATCAAAAGTATATACAGTCGAACCTCCATATATCGAAGTAGCAAATTGCCGGAAAAAAATTCGATATATAGAATTGAGCTTAGTTTAATCACAATTCTCCTTAAAAAAAATTAAAGCTAATTTTCGTATGCGAATCCCATTAAATGAAAGTTAATAACTAAAAAATGAATTAATATGGAAGATTTATTGAGTACTACATACCTTAAAAAAACAATAATCCTGACAGTGGTTACAATGATCACAGTTACATTCTTTTAAAAAAAAACTACGAATATCTTGCTGAACAGCCAGTTTTGAGGAAAGTTCAAAGAAATGTTCGTATTTATTCAGTCCACTAAAAACTTAATCAGGGACATTTTCCGCGAATGTAAGTCCACGACATATTGTTTCAAATGCCAAAAATTGGGAGATTTTATTCTAAAGTGCAATAAAATCTCCCAATTTGTCTTGAAAAAAATTTCGATATATAGAGATTTTTTCGATATATAGAAACAATTTTTCTATATAATGAACATGGAGATTTGCTAAGAGTTCGATATATAGAAAATTTCGATATGTGGAAGTTCGATATATGGAGGTTCGACTGTATATGCAAATTTTCATACAAATACAACAACTTGTTAAAAATTTATTTGTAATCAAAGTGGAACTATATGATTTTGCATTCTCACTAACCCCACTTCACCCTATATAAAATAAATTACTAAAATTTATTAATTTATTTTTTAAATTTGCTCTAAATTTTCTAAAATGCTAAGACTTTCCATAAAATATATTTTGAAATACTTTCTAGGTGCTGTTAAAAGTCTGACTCTTTTTTGGTGGTGTTAATGTACTGAGATATAAAGATATATGCTATTTTATGGTGTTATACTGTATAAGTTCAGCTCATAAAAACAAGCACTCCTTCTGAATGCCAAAATAAATATTATAACCTTCAAATTTTATTAACAGAAATCAGTGCAAAACATTAAAAGTGCTCAAACACTGTTTAATGAACTTTTTATTTAACGCATATCAAAATTAAGAGAGCCTCAAATAATAGAAACAAGCTAAATCTTTTGAAGTAACAATCGTATTTGCAGGTTCTGTTGTACACAAGTCAAATTTTTAGCTCTGAGGGAAAGTAGCGCAAGTGGCTCATGAGCAAAACATCACTGAACTGTATTTACAGGATGAGAACCATTATGGCTCGTAAGCATATAAAGATTATAAATCAGTATTTTATTAAGGTGTTATATTAAATTGGGAACAGAAATAAATATATTTTCTATAGGATTTCCTAAAAAAAATAATAAAACTTTATTAGAAGGGTGTAACATCAACTTTTTTGTTAATGATTTTTAACATTTTTTAGTTTTATCCATTTTATATTATCTTATATATTTATATTTCCTAAGGTACCGATGGAAGAAAAATGGAGATGACTTTGAGTATGTTGCCTATGATAAACGTATTAGTCAGCAGCCAAGACGAGGTACTCTTGTATTTACTAAACCGGAAGATGTTGATGAAGGATTATATCAGTGTTTTGCTACTAACAGATTCGGAACATCAGTATCTAATTCTGTTTTTCTACGCAAATCAGGTAAATATCATTTAATTATTTTTCACTGTAAGGGCTTTTATGTGAATTTTTCATAATCATTACATCTAATAGTTTTTGAATAGCAACGTTAGATAGTATACTTTTTTGTGACTTAAAATACAAATTTATATCTAAATTGATTAAAATAACAGAATATAGATCATTAGGCAAAAGTAAAAATTTATTAATAGAGACTCATTTGTTTTACATATAAAATAGCTTTGTAATATTTTATTTATGGCAAGAAATGATCTATTTGTATTATTTTTTATTGCTCCCAGTTTGCAAGGGATCCTTAAGTATTTATATTCATTTTTCATGACATAAAAGGGCTTTACTGCAATACAGTGATGTAACCATTCAAGGAATTTTAGTAGCTTTTATTAGTTTTTGTTATATCTTAATAAAGTAGCTTAAAGATCAGGTAGATAATTCTAATGTTAATTTTCATAAAGCCCCTTAAAATTAAAATTATTTTCCCAGAAACGCAAACTTCCTTCCTTGAAAAGGATTATGGTTATGTTACTATTATTATGTAAATAGTTGACTCGGAGAAACTAAACTCTTAAAGTTTTTTTGCAATAGGTCACATAAAAAAAAATCTAGAATAAGTTTTATATGTTCCTAGTGATTTCTCCAGGGTTCCCATTGTTTTTTAATGTCTGTAAGAGAGGGATCTGTCCTTTTGAAGGCTGGATTTATTGATATTACATAAAGATTTGAAAGACAATTGATTAATTAGCTCGTAATTTTTTTATGTTCCATAATTAATTCCTTATGCAGATTGTTTCTATATGCAATATAAATATTCATTTAATGACCTATATTACTGAAATAATTCATCTATTTTATTTTATTTATATAGAACTAAATTCATTTTTGGATGTTGAACCAAGTGAAAAAGTTGTTAAAGAGGGTGATCCCTTAACAGTTAATTGTAATCCTCCTACTGGTTATCCACGACCAACAATATTTTGGATGATTCAGTCAGGCTCTGGTTCTCTTCGAACAATAAATAGGTATAACTCTTTTTTGTGTGCATATTTTACTTAATATAAATCTATGAATTTCAAAATTGTGATTGCTTTGATATAGTTATTTCAAAATCATGGGATATTTTGGAGATATGTTAAGTAATTTGAATATTTAACTGTTTCATTTATAAGGAAAATTTCTCATTTTGTAAGTTATATCAGATTGTTTTATGCAAGATTATTTTTCTTGCTTTTGCAGGAATGAATTAGCAGTTTAAAAATTATTGATCCGTGTAACTTAAAGTCTTAAACTTGTTGCTTGTAGTGCCTTACTTTTTTTCCTTTCAATCAATATAATTTTATTTCAGCATTGTAATATTCTTTATGCAAGAGACTTAAAGTTATGTGATATGGAAATTATTTTCATATTGTTATTAAATCAATAGCAGTGAATATCTAATAATTATGTTTTAATTTTATGTAATGCAGTCTTTCATATTGAGTAATATAGATATGAATTATGTTAGGAAACTGGTATAAAAATTAAAAATGTAATCTTAAATTTGCTGCTTTAATAGGTTAATAAAAGGATTGTGAATGTTTTTTTACTACTCATGCTTCATCTAAAGTCATTCAACCTCTGAATTATTAAATAATTACATCCTAGTTTTCAAAATAAAATTACTAGCTGTTGAATAAGTTTTAAAATTTGAGTATGAAAACATTTTGTAATTGTGCTAAAAGTATATGTAATCTCATGCTCTAAGTTGTCTGTTTTCTGTTATCTTCTTCATAGGAACATCTTATTTAAGTCATTTGTGTGAAACATATTCAGTGCATTATCTTGATATATATTTATTATTTTCAGTTCTCGCATAACAGTTGATCCAGAGGGAAATTTACATTTTTCCAATGTTACCGTTTATGATGAAATTGACGAAGCATTATATGCATGTAGTGCAACATCAAAGTCACGCAATGAATATAAAATAGGAAACAAAATTTTATTGAAGGTTGATCCCTCTGGAGGTATTGTATAGTTTTATGAAATATTTATTCCTTTTATGCTTTTCACTAAACATATATTATTTTATATGAATTTATTATTTTTTTTTTAGGATCTGGTCAGAAAAGCCATCGTCCAATTAAACAATATGTTTCTCCACCTGATATTGTTGCATTAAGAGGGCAGCAGTTAGAGCTTAGTTGTATTTTTGGTGGAACGTAAGTTTCTTATCATTATTTGTTGAAAATTAATATTTACATTGTGAAGTTATTTCAAGTTTCGGCAGTTTGATGAAATTAGTGAAAAAATTATTTAATTATGTGATATTGCCTTTGTTTCACTCATCTATAAACTCCCTTCTTTTAGTTTGCGCATGTATTTAAAAAAGTATGAGTCAGCAATTTTGACTTGGGGAGCCTTGCATAAGACAAATCTAGTTCTCAAGCAAGAATTTAGTTTTCTGTGTTGAGTTAGAAATGTTTATGACACTCTTGTCCTTGTTAGGAATGATTTTGATCTCCTCTGGTTACTTTTTCCTGTTTTCCATTGTCACTTATATTCAATTTATTTTAGAAGTGGAGAGTGTGGGTTCGAGTCCCACTATTGACATGGATGTTTGTATCAGAATCGGCTTCAAACTGTAGGTCCCATTCTAATTAGCCCTTGTGTAGCAAAAAAGTGACCATAGTGCTCTCAACAAATCCAGAAGGGGAAAGTAATAATTTTCATTTTCTTGATGTGTTGGCTTCGAAAACCCTTAATTCCTTTTCCACCTCCCTGTACAGGAAACTTCTTACTCTTTCATGCTAATTCTAATGAACATGGTCAGCAGAAATTCTCTTTTAAAACATATTTACTATGCTCCACAAGTATGCTTGGCTATATCATTACTTACCTCTAAAATTAATCACTTAAAATACATAGTCCTTTGTTGCAGATACAATCCTTCCATTATAGATAAAGTTCTCTTTAAGTTTAGGAAAGCTAGACTGACTTCTTTGGCTAAAGATGTTACCATTCATTGTATCTTTCTTATTCCCTTTATGTTATATCAATTTTCAAACCCTTTCATAAATTACCTTTTTGCTCTTTAGAGGTGCCTATTCCTCTTGGTAATTGGTAAGGCATTTATTTAATTTCTTAATTGTACTGGCTTAACTAAAAGGACTCCTTTGTTCAAAGAGCTCATAATATGTATGTTTCTTTTTTAAGAGAAATTAAGTTTCAATATTTCCAGAAGCACAAATCCTCTACACTTCCAGTTTGATATTGGCATGGAACCATTTTGAAAATTTCCTCATATCTTATAATACTGATTCTGTGTGTAATAGTAGAGATTTTTCATGTATTTCTTCAGCTAGGATGGTTCCTGTGCAATATTTTAAAATTTCATTATTTTAGCATTTTTTCTTTCTTTTATCCTGTTTCTCAGCTTGACAATTTCTACCTCTCTCAGTTTGTGAATTGCAGTGTTTTTCTATGTGCATTGTGGTCACCTGTGCTTATTTTATGTGATTTATTTCATATCTCCCCAAAAAGCTGCTAGTACCTTTGATAGTTGAATCATGTTGCAATTTTTTTTCAAGTGAAATTCTATTTTTTTTTTTTCATTTTTAAAAGAGTGAATTTGTATCATTTTAGTACAGTGAACTTCGGAAGTCCTCTTTTATCTTTTCATTCAGAATTCTTGAAATTGTAGATAATTACACTTTGTAACTTAACTTTAAATTAGATATTTTTACAATTTTTTTATTCTAAAAGGTAAAAATATATGAACTACTTTGAGTTGATACAAAATAGTTTGTACATGAATATTCAGACTAAGTTTAAAATTATGTAACCAATTTAATAGAAATTCCTGGATTTAGTAATATATTAAATTTTGTCATAATATATTTTTAGTGGTATTTTTTGCGTTTGTAGTATTTAAGAATTGTCCAGAACTTGCTGCATGTGCAGATAAATTCTGATTAATGTTATTGTTACCATTTTGTTTTAAAACTCACCTCCTTCATGCATGTAATTTATGAGAACCTTCGAAAAAGCAAAACAGCACCTCACAAGAATATATATGTTCCAGTTTCTTTTATATCTCACTTTAATCTTCTTTACATTTTATGGAAATTTTTATTGTGTTCGTTTTCTAAGTTTAATTATCTAGAGACATTATCAAACTATGTAATATAATGTTCAGTCTAGTATTACAATAGAATTTTTGAAGGGCTGCTGCTATTTAATTCACATTTTTATATTTGCCTAGAAACTGACACATTTATGTCTCTTGTGCTGTGGTGGTCTTAAAAGTTTCGGCAAATAAAAACATTCTAACATTTATAGCACTAAAGAGCTATAAATGTTAGAATGAGGCCTGTTTTTCAACTGATTCTTTGAAAACAAAATTTTCTCATGCACTTGAAGCAGTTACTAATTTGCTTATAGACTGATTAAATTTTTTTATTTAACTTGGGTGATAACAATATTTTTCATATTTCAGAATAGACTAATCACATAATTTTTAAATTAGGTTAAAAAATGAAATATTTCACATGTGATAGGATTTTTCTGGCTTTAATTTCAGATGTTTGCCATGAAATTAAGTTAGAAATGTTTTCTGTAATGAAATTAGCTATGTGTAATTCTCACTTGTTTTCTAATTCTTATCAGGCATGTACTTATCACTAACATCTGTTTTATTTAGGCCATTACCTGAAATAAAATGGAGTAAACGAGGTAGTGAAATGTACTCTAGCAAATATACATATACTAATTATGGTAAAACTTTACAAATTCGAAACGTCGAGTTTGATGATGCTGGTACATATGAATGTGTTGGCAGCAATGGAGTTGGTGTACCCATCACTCATGCCATGACTGTAACTGTGAATGGTAAGTGTCGTGCCATCTTTATTTCAAAGTTATAAATGCTGATTGTTTTACCATGCTTTGTAATTCAGCTACTCTACCTCATTGAATTTCTTCAATCCTGTAATAAAACTTGCATGTTTCATGTTATTGTAATTTAATTATAGGCTCTGAATCTTATTATGAGCTTTTAATCTTATTCTCAAATAATAAGTATATATGCTGTTTATTAACTTGAAATTAACTTTTAACCTAAGTCTGATAGTGTGGAGCTTATGCAAAATTAAGTCTGATACTTAATTTTTGCATAGGTTAGAAGTAAGCGTGCTATAAACTATAGTTTCTTTATATCTGAAAAAAGTATTATTTGCTTGAAACATTCAAAATCCTTAGATCAAAATTAATATGTATGACAGTTAGAAACTAAGTTTAGCTCTTAATTGTTTAAAGTTTTGCATTATATACAAAGTAGCTTTATTGTTCTGTCATGGTAGTACAACATTTAATTTCTTACAATGTTTCTTACAATATTCTTTATGGTTATCCTGTCTTACAATAGTTACATTTCATAATTTCTGTAATATTCAGACAAAATAGCATTGGAATTGATTAGTTTGACTGTGTACACTGTAAGCTATTTTTTCATGGTAATATTTATGTATTTTTTCTGATTTTAAAATGTTGGTAGTTTTCCCATTTTGATTTGTTATTATTATATAATGATAATGTTCCCATTTATGTGATTTGATTAGCTATCCCATACTGGATAACCTCCCCAGAAAATACAATTGCTGCTGATGGTGAGCATGTTGAATTTGTGTGTGATGCTCGAGCTATGCCTGAACCCAAGCTGCAATGGTTTGTTAATGGAGACCCTCTTGAAAGTAAGAAATTCACTTTTAAAGCTGATAACATCCAGTGTTGAATTAGATTTAATAGTTTTTAATGTAGTTTTGATTCTAAATCATCAAAAAATAGCATGTTTAATTGTGGACTTAAGAATTATTTACCCTCTAAGCCGTAATAGATACATTATTTTATCATTCATCTTCAGTTTGAAAATCCTGTGCCACAGATTATTCATTTCCATAATTTCCATTTGGTGTTTAAAAGTCTTGAGATGAGACATCAAACCTCAAATCATATTTAGCATTCATTGTGTAAAAGAACAGAAATATTAAGGCTGCTATGTACTAAGAAAAAAAATCCCACTTGTTCCCGACTCTTGTGGTGGGAGGAGTCCAGTTGACAGTTCAAGAATTCCACCCCTCTTTGGATGGACATTTTGAGGGATTGTATTGGCTCTCTTTCTACAGGGGTCAAAACGCTTCTATCACCTCCTCTTTCCAAATAAGACCCCCAGGCGCTGGGCTGCAGTTACTGATTTTGTATGGCAATTGTTGAGCATAAACAGTAAGGAGAAACAGTACTAGATCTCTGAAAATTTTGGATTTGTCAGTGAAAATGAAATTAGGTTTAAGAGAAATAATCTCAGAAAACTTTGAATCTTCAAGGAATTGCTCGGAGGATTCCGATAAAGTAAAGATATCTGCAATATCGCCCCAATGTGCAATATTGCAGATATCTTTAATTGTAATATTGATCTAATCATTTGGAAATCACCAATCAATTGCTGCTAATAAGTATCCTGTGTCTGTATTATGAAACATGCAGGTTTTGAATGACTTGCAGTCATTCAAAACAAGATGGTGAACTTGTTTGGTGTTCTCTGGAGTTGTTGCCTCAATTTGACGTACAGAATGTGCTACATCATTGGTGTTTGTACCACCACTTTTAAACTCGCTAAACCATAGACAAATGGTTGGTTTCAACGGAGCAGATGTGCTGTAATGCTTTTTGGGCCATTCTTGGGTTTGGATGGTATTTTTTTTCATCTAAAAGCAATGTTTTATTAAAACACAAAATTCTTTTGATCTATTGTTTATACAAAATCAAAAATAGCTTCACTTGCACGACCACAACTCGTAAATAAATGGTCGACATGTCATGAAACTTTGATAGCAGTCATTTGAAGGTTAATACTAACAGAACATTATATGGATATTTCATTGTGGATGCCATCTAGTGGTGAGTCCCAGGACTTTTCACCTCATGTAGGAAATTTCAGAAAAAGGTTCAATATCTTAAAAAATTGTCTAATATATATAATAGTACTCTAAGATAATTGTGCATGATTATTGAAAAGTTTTTACATGACACAAATGTCCCATGGATAAGACATTGAAAGAGATGCCAAAATGAGGCAGAGTAAAATTACAAAATTATCAACAAATAACAATAAAATATAATAGCAACTAGTTTCAAACTATTAGATATAGTTTAGGCCTCAGACAATGGTGTTTAATGCATTTATGAAATTTTTCAATACATTCAAAACTCCATTTATTCATTCTTAATATTTCTTATACTTTTAAGATGACCTTGAAAGAGAGTTTTCTTATCTGTTCTGTATATATTTTCATACCTTTTTCTTTTTTTCCTCTATATACCTATAGCTAAATACCCGTGCTTCACTACAGAATGAATTACTACCACCAATTATGTAATCAGGTTCCTTTAATTTAAATTAAATTTAGTAGTAAAGTGTTGTCTTTTCTTAGAGGAGTTCACCCTATAATTTAATGACCACAATCCAACATTAAATAAGGGTTTTTAGATTTAGATTTAAAATTTTGAGGGCCTTATGCCCTGTTTAAGTCAATAAATGGTTGGAATTTTTAGCTTTCTTAGTGAGTACCTAGGGCCTAATATGAGCCACCATGCAAAATTTCAGCTTCCTGGGTCTTAAGGTTATAGAGATATAGTGATCAGTCAGTCCGTGTTTTATTTTAGGGTTTAAGGATTCTCACCATGTTCGGAGCTCTAAAAAAAAAAAACAGTTCCTTCAAAAACTTTTAAGTTATTCAATACATTTGCAATTCAGATTTAGATTTACTGATTAATATTTCAAATATACTCATATAGTTTATAAAAATCAAGAAAATATATGAAATTTTGAAGACAAATAGCAATATTTTAAAAAATTATAAAAAACTATAATTAAATATATTTAAAAAAAATTTATTGCTAATATAATTTACATGGTTTTTCCTAGTACATGAAGTATAATTTAAGGCATATATTCATAAGTAAAAGTTTTAGAGGCAGTTGAAGTATAATATAGGTCATTTTTTAAAAATTGATGATGTAAGTATTCAAATATTGAGCCATAATCCAGAATGTATTTAACTTCTTCTTTTGTTTTTAGTTCATGCAGTAGAAAATAGTATAGAAACAAAACATTACAAAGCGTATATCAAAAATATTTTGAGTTATGAATTTTCAAAAAAGGAACTTATGTGAAAAAACACATTTTGAGAAAAAAGCTTTTTTTAGTTTTAATTTATATAGTTTTAGTAGAAATTATCTATGCATACTTCTAAAATTCACCCCATTTATAAGTTGTACCTTCTTTTAGCTTATATTTAGCCATTTTCATTTTTTTTTACCAGTTTATTTTTTTTCCTGGTCTTTTTTATATTTGTTAGTGACTGGTGTTTCCTTTGGCTAATTTGCTTTGCATCCGGACATGAGAAACTCCAGGGTGAATACTAACACTATTAATGACATTTAACAGACCTTTTTAATCATTATTAAATTGTATGACAGCCAAATATGCTCCTAATTTCGAAGTTTGCTCTTCAACAAACATAGCTTTTGGCACATATTGACACAAAACAACAATGAAACCTTCTTTCACATTTTGTGCTTTACCATGCAAATATTTTTGTAGTAATTTTTTATCACACAGTTTCATAGAAATATTATTTTGTATATACGGTGATATGTGTCACATTTTTTTTTAATCTTCACCATGTCACAACGAAGAATTAGAAGAATTGTAGTAGTCAAGGCCAGGAGCAAAGACGTCAACAGATAAGCTTCGTTAAAATATTTATTTAGGTAGGCGACATATCTCCTTGGGCGGAGACAAAATTAGAACAAATCGAAAGGTTGCATCATGTTTGTTAGGCGACAGAAATCCTAGGAGTGTGTACTTCTACATGACCCAGGGTCTTTTATAGACTGCTTGAGGTTGCTCATCATGTGATCTTGAATAGGAATAATAATTGGCTAGCTATGGCTCTAGTGTCAGAGGTGATGTGATATATGTGCGATTATTTGTGATTTTGGAGATACGCTACGCAGATCCATTGTCTTTAAAATCGAAACGAAATTAACTCAAACACCCAAGGAAATTTAGAATAAACTAGAATTTGTAAAGGATATGTGGTTTTTTAATGTTATATATATATATATATATATATATATATAAAGGTTCTTGAGGAATAAAATGAAGTTGGTTGCTTCTTTAAAAAACATCTAAAGTTTATTAGGCATCAATCTTTGACATTTTAAAAGCATATTATACAGAATTTCATCCTTAAGTTGCATTACGTGTAATGTCCGAAAATACTTAAAATTATTCCCATGTTGTACTCGCTGCTTCTATTATAGATATCACAGCTTTAAAGGTTGCCTCGAGAAAGGTTAGCAACAATAAAAACATCTTATTACAATCAAAGGTATTCTGAAAAGTAGAAAGCGAATAGCTATCGACCTTTTACCGAGTCGGCTACCCCGCTTATATCATCGTCAGTCTGGGGTCCTCAATAAAAGCGCACATACATATCTTCCGGCAGCTTCTCTGCTAACGAGCTGGCTGGCTGTCTCATTGATCAAACCGCTTGTATTAACATGGAGTGCGTATTTAAAATCCCGCTGTTTTGCATAACAGCTTAAAAGTGATGTTGCTATCAGGAATTCTGAAACCCTTTAACCGTAGCCACTCCCTTTTCTCAGTTGCATCATATGGCGTAAACCAGTTGGCTAATATCATCTTGTTTAGCTGAATCAAAACATCTAAACTTTGCCAGTGGGATGCTCATGTTTACATTTATAATGAGGCTAAAACTTAAAATGCCGTTTGCAACCCTTTTAATTTTTTAAACATAATAAAGAAAAGCTTAGTAAGTATTTCTTTGATACCTCCAACAGTTAAATTGTGTTTTTAAAGTGCTCATTCATATTAAAAATCACTCTCAAATGCTATGTTTAGTTTCTTTGGTTTACTTTGTGAGTTTAATGATTTGAAGTTTACATTAAAATCTCCATTCTTCGGTTCTTAATTTTTCTTATAATTTAGGATGAACTTGAAAGAAAGTTTATTTTGATTATCTATTTTAACAAAAAAAAATTAAAAAATTGAGATGGCTGGGATATGACAACATGAAGGGAGCTATGTTTGATATTCAGTCAAGAATTTCACAAATTTATCCCAGAGCTTTTTTTTGTTTGTTTGTTTGTCCCATGTTCCTGTTTTCCAAAGTTCAGGTTTTCAGAAACTAAAGTTAATGTTTTCGGTTTTTTTTTACGATATATCCAATATAAAAAATATGGATAATATTATAATAGAAAATTTTTGTAAGCAGTCATACTCAATGCTAAAGGATGAGGACAAAGCTAATATATCAGCAATTAATTTGAAAGAGGAACTTACAAACTTTTCTAATTTTACCAAATAAAGAAAAAAAATTCGCAAGAAGTATTAAATTTTATATGTAAATTTGATTTTGAATGCATATTTCTAAGCCTTGTTGTATCTTTAAGAATTCTTCTAACACTATCTGTAATTGTAGCAGCAGCGGAGATCTGTTTTTCTAAACTTAAAATTTTAAAGAATTATCTACGAACAACAACACGAGCAATTGAATAAATCAACAATAATTTCTTTAATAAAGATGGTTTCTAAAACAATAAATTTTAAAGATGCATTCATGCAGTTTACTGCAGTAATAGCTCAAAGAATGATTTAGTAATTATTTTTATTACATAACAAATTATATTCAAATTTATTTACTTTTTTGTTCTTTTTAAGTTCTGTAATTAATAAAAAAATTTTAATAAATAAAACTTATTTTTTATTTAATATTTTCCCCAAAATTTATATTATTCTATTTAATAGAGTACTTCTAATGGTGATATATTCATTATTTAATGTCTCTTCAAAAATTTGCAAAAGCTCCTTTTTTAGAACTTTCTTCAGATGCTATAATTGGTTGACCCGGCCCTGCTCGAAATAAAACTTTTAAACATAGGAACAGTGGACACATTTGAATTTGAAATCAAAAATATGTACAGCATTTATGGTTGAGACTAATGTGAAATGTAGCTTGTAACATATCAAAAGTGTTTCAAATAAGAAGTTGAATGAACTTGCATTAGAGTGTCGTTCTTCAGAAGGGCTGAAAATGTATGAAATGTTAACTTACCCCTTACTCGCGGGGTGCCAAGTGGGGAGTGCTACCCTTCGTGGCGATGAGTAGTCCCGTCAAAGTTATCAATCTTCCCCCCTAGCAGGTGGAAATCCCGGCAAAATTATTTATTCAGAATCTTTTTTTGTCTACTATTTACAGCTACGTAAATGCTGATATTCAAATAAAATTGGTATTGTCAAATAGCCTGAACTTTTCTGCAAAGCACTACAGGATTCATTTTATAAATTTCATCCATCAAAGGAATTTATAAGTGTTGAAAAGACACTATACCAGATTTTCCCCCCGAATAATTTAAATTTTAAAATGATAGCATTTAAAAAAAAAAAAAAAGTCTACCTATGTAAAATTTCTTTCTCTATGATGGAGTACAATTTAAAAAAAATAGCTTTGAATCCAAGTTAGCCATCCATGAACAAATTTTCTCTATAGGTTAACATTGAGGTGAGCGAATCCAATGGGGTTAGTACATAACAGCCTTAAGCATCTTACTTAATGCAACTTTATAAACCGTTTATCATCCAAGGATTTTTCTATGGTTTGCTCATGATGCTGTGCTGAAACATTTTGAGGCATGATTTAAAATCTTTTTAAAAATTGGGTTTTGTATTTATGCACTTTTGATTTAAGACTTTCAAATAAAGTTGAAAAAAGGACTACTGTTTCTGCTCTACAAACTAAGGTCATTGCATTATGATTTGTGTCTCAGTATTTCTGTATAATAATACATTACTAATTATACATTTCATAATTTAATGTGAGGTAAGATAACTTAATTTTTTTTTTAAATGTAGATTAATTTTGAAATATTAGTATGAAAATGCCAGTTTCACTTAAGATCATCACAGTGTTCAAATTAACTGTGTGTGATATTTGTATTCTGCTTGGTTTGAGATGTTTATGACAATTCAATCCTAAATGAACAACATAACTTTCATATCTAAACAATACACTTATTCCTTGTTATATTTACAGTTATATTTTGTTTGTTTTAGGGGCACAGCCTAATCCTCGACGAAAATTAGAAGGAAATGTTTTGACTATTGAGAGGCTTGAGAAAGCTGACACAGCTGTTTATCAATGCAATGCATCTAATGCACATGGCTATGCTTTCAAGGATTTCTATTTAAATGTTCTGGGTAAGTTGTATTGTATTATATTTGATATAGTTTAAATTACATTTACATTTTACCTCTAAGGTCATAGTTATTCTACAGTACAATTATAGAATGTCTATAGACACTTTTTACAATTTGAACTATGTATTCTAAACCACTATTTGTATATTTGTGTAGCACCCTATATGTAATTGCATGTGTGTGTGCATTTACTAATGCCTTGATTTATAGTCAATATTGGCATATCTAGTATGTTCATCAACTGAATGTTTTGTAATCATGTTTTGCAGCTTTGCCCCCAACAATAACAGAAGAGCCTGCTCCCCTAACAAAAGCAGTTGTTACATCTATTGTCACTCTTGTTTGTCGTGTATTTGGAGCACCAAAACCTGAAGTTCGATGGTCCAAAGAAGGCCAAGAATTAAGCGGAGGACGTTATCAGGTAAAAATAAGATAAGCACTATTTGAAAAATTTCTACTCTCTAAAATTCTTTATAACTATAAACTTTAAGTTACATTACATTTTAAAAAAAATTCTGGTTATTTTCATATGATTAATAGCTTATGGGTGTGATATTTATACTGTTAGGATAATATTCATATTTTCAGAATTTGTTTTAAAATCTCTTCCTATAGGTCTTGGATAATGGAGATCTTCAAATTTCAAATGCATTAGTTACTGATCAAGGCATGTATATCTGTTCTGCAAGTAATAAGCTTGGTGATGCTGAAGCTAGAGGCAAATTAGAAGTAAAAAGTATGTTTTCAATATGAAATGATTTTATTTAATTTCATCCCCTAAAAACTTAAAATCAGCATATATGATTTTAAGTTATTTGCTTCTGTTGAAAGAAAATTGTGTTTGAGACAGAATCATGAAAAACTAAATGCATATAGTTTATCTCTCAGTTGCATAATATTTTCATTATTTATGTGTACATTTTATTAATGTATTTATTTGTCAAATGTCTCATTAAATTGATGGTGTTTTCTTTTCATTTTGTTACTCTTATCATTTGTTAAGCTTTGTATTTTGACATTTGCAGGTAAAACTATAATCACTCAACCACCTGAAAATTTTGAAGTTGCTGCCGGCAGTTCTGCGACATTTCGTTGCAATGCTGAAGCAGATCCTAGTTTGCAGCTAAAGATTGAATGGTTATTCAATGGGCAGTTAATGGACTTTGATCAAGATCCAAGAATGGTTCAGGCTTCAGATAATTCACTTACTATCACAAAAACACTGGAGCTTGACTCTGGAGTGTTCACTTGTGTTGCAAAAACTGAGCTTGATCAAGATGAAGCTAAAGCAGTACTCACAGTTCAAGATGTTCCAAATCCTCCACGCATTGTTAGTGTTACTTGTAGTGGATTTACTGCTTCTGTTGTTTGGCAGCCAATGGGAGACAGAAGAGCTCCAATTTTGAGTTATTCTATTCAGTATAATACTTCATTCACCCCTGACACATTTGAAGATGCTTACAGGCATATATCTGCAGCTGAAACAAGATACAAGGTTAGAGTTATTATTAATTAAATTTGTGCATGTAAAGTATTTTGAAGATACTGAAATGATTATTTCCAGTGTGAATTCAGAGTTTTGTTTGTTGTTAATTTATGATTTCATAATTCATATTATTATGTAAATCAATTACTCTAATGCTATTCTTTTATAGATTGAAATGAGTCCATGGGCAAATTACACTTTTAGAGTACGAGCAAGAAATAAAATTGGACCAAGTGAACCAAGTGCACCTTCTGAACATTGTACTACGCCTGAAGCTGTTCCTTATAAAAACCCTGATAAAGTTATCGGAAAAGGCACTAATCCAACTAACCTTGTGATATCTTGGACAGTATGTATCTGGATCTCAAAAGATTTGGGGAATTTTTTTTTTTACCCTTTGAATTTATCTATATGTCTTGCCGCCAGAATTTAGAACATACTCTGGATTGTCTCCTCCTGTCTCTTTTATTCTTTTGCAATTGCTACAATCTTTCAAGACACACATTTGGTCTGGGGATTATTTAAATTCCCTTTCAACATCTTAAATGAGCTGAAAAAGCTCATTCTAATGAGTTTTAGATTGTTGTCTGTTGAAGGAATGTAGTGGTTGAATTGCCCTGGAGAATGAATCATGAAATTCTTATTGAGGTAATTCTTCAGTGGAACCCTTTAACTTGTCTTTTCATAATTATAGCCATCAATGTTCTCCTTCCCTTGCCCCTACTAAATTAATATTTTGTCAGTTATCATTTGTGGGTTCACTAACTGTATGGTTATGACTGACTCCTAGATGTTAAGATAGCATTCCTTTAAAAAATGATTTGTTCTGTTTAAATGTATTCTTATAAATTCAGCTCCTTTAACTATCAATATGTATATTTAATTTTATTTTGATGATGGCATTGAATTTATTATGGCTTAATTTATGGAAAATTTATGCAGATTAATTTCAAGTATATAATTTAGGGTTTTTAGCTTTAAAAGCGCATTTTTATGTATGTTATATCTAGCATTTTATATTTATTGAAGGAAAATTGGTTAGAAAAGAATTTTTTTTCTCTCCTACAGCCTATGCCTCTCATAGAGCATAATGCCCCTGAATTCTTTTATAAAGTGTTTTGGAAGCGGGATGATGATCCACGAGCCTCTTGGCAAACTGATAAATTAACCAGTTGGAGAGAAAATCAGTTAACTGTTAATAATCAACCAACATTCAGACGTTATCGAATTAAAGTAGAGGCTCATAATCGACGTGGACAGGCTCGTGTGTCAGCAAAAGAAGAGATAGGTTATTCTGGTGAAGATGGTAAATATTTTTTATAAAAGTCATTTATTTTATTTGAAATTAAATAACATGTGCTGAATAATTTGATTAACTGCTTGGAGGGGAGAGAGAATTTATATCCAGATTTCAAAAGCATATTTTTAAAATTACTGGTGCATTTTCTTTCAGTGCCAAGGGAAGCTCCACTTAATTTCAGGTTGCTCCACATCAGAGATGCAAAGTCAGCTGTATTCGTTTGGGATCCTGTCTCTCCAGACTCCTTATTTGGACATTTCAGAGGATATAAAGTAGGTTTTTCTCTGCTTAAACATCTGTGTATAATAACTTTTTCCAATTGTGTTACTAATTATGTTATTAATGAGTTAATATGATCAGTTATTTAATTTAAAATGAGAGGCAAACTAATTCAATTCCAAAATTGTGGATTAAAGTAATTAATGAGCAACCTATTGCCTTATCCATTTACATGCATCTAATTAATCATACCATCTATGTATCAACAGTATACGGTATTTAGGCAATTTTTCTTATTAAACTTATCCTTTGCTCCATTTTAGAAATTGCAACAACCTTGATTTTACATAGCCATTTTAATTCTACTTTTTGCATTTGGGAAATTACACTAAGTTATTCTAGAAAGCACAGTTGCCATTATACTTTAGGTTTTCATAGACATTGTAGATTTAAAAAAATTTATATATATATATATATATATATATATTTGTCAAGTCTAGTCACCAAAAAAATCTTTCAATCTCTTTGGAATTTTTCCATTATTGACTTTTTAATATCTTTAGCATCACAGTTTATTCAAAGCTTTAATTTTTTTTTCTTTCCTTCCAAGATCCAGACTTTCACAGCTGATGAATCTGAAGAACATCTGAGAGAAGTTGTAGTCCCACCAAATGTAACAGAAGCATTAGTCAACATCTTTAGACCTAATTCTAGGAACATTGTCAGAGTTTGTGCATATAATGATGTTTATAATGGACCACCCTCAGATTCTATTGATTTTAAGACTCCAGAAGGAAGTAAGACTAGATTTCTATGTTACTATTGTTCATTCATTTTCTGTTGTATTAATTGTTCAATTATGTAAAACAGCCTACTGTGCTGCTTAATATTTTTTAAATATATATATAATCCTAGACTATGAAATATGTCTGAAAGGTTCAATATTTATTTTATATGTATCTTTTATAGTTTTAACCTTACTTATGAGAAATTCTTACATTAACTTGGAAAGAATTCGTTAATATACACAACTTCTTAAAATGCAGATTAATTTTTATTTTGTATTTTTAAGTAATTGTGTTTTTGTATTATGTTAGAGAAAACTGAGTATTTAAAAAATATAGCCTGTCTAATGATATTTTTTTTTTCTATAGCACCAGGTCCTGTATCATACTTTGAAGCTATTCCTATGGGTGCAAGTGCTCTTTACCTTGTTTGGAAGCGACCTTTAGAACCCAATGGCAACATAACTGGTTATCGAATTTATTACAGACAAGGTAATATTATATATTGCAGAATTTCTTAAGTATACTTTATGTACAGAATATTTTCAAAATCATTTTTGATCTTAAATGTAAAAAGTATTTTTTTGTTAAAGTGAAATGATTGAAAATTAAATATTATGATTGTTTGTAACATAGTTTATGAACTGCATTTTCTAGGGTCTATCATGGTTAGATACTTATTTTTTTTTTCATTAATAACTATAATTTCTGTAAAGTTTTCAGGAAATTTTTAATTATTTTACTTCATTTTAAACTATTTAATATGAAGTTTTGATATCTTTCCATATAGTATCAAAGATAATCTTGCCTAAAGTTTTTTTTTCTTATTATCTGATATATATTTAAAGGAGAAGCATGCATCATCATGTGATGCAGAATTACGCTTATGGTGTAATGTTGAAATAAAATATTTTAAATTATCTTGTTTTCTCAAAATGTTTTTTTTTTTTAATGTCATTTCTTTTTCCTTATTACTTATCACTCTGAACTAATTTAACTCTTTCCAGATTGGGAAGTGTTTCAGTGTTCTAAGAGTTCTTAATTTATTGACTCAAATGAAAAAAAAAAGTACCTATAAAAGTTCTTATATGTACACTTGAGTACTTTTTTTTTTATATAAGTTGTAGATGAGCAAAATTTTGACATTATCATAAGGTAAGGAGCCAATTTCTTACCCAGTCAGATGTGGTTCCTTGTCTTATTTCACTTTTGACTGCTGCAACTTGATTGTTAAATTTTTTGTATGTCTTCAATGTTAGATATTTTTGAAAGTCCACTTTTCTTTGTTCTCACATATATATTAAAATTGAATTACAGACCCTCTAAATTTCAGTGCATGGCATGAACTGTGTTGGATCAAAACAGTTTCATTTACCTTTATTGATGTCTGCATTTTCTACATGAGAAAAGGAAACAAAAAATGCAATTGTTTTTTAGAGATCTGAGGCTAATGCCTAAAAATGAAAGAAAGCAAAAACCAAGTAGTTTGAATTTATTTTGCCATTCTAGAGTTTTATGATAATGAATATGTGAGTGGTTATTTCAAAAGGAAGCAGATATTCAGGTTTATTTGGAACTAGCCCATGTTCCATTTTTTTATTTATTCATAGCTAATGTCTATTAATTACATTCTTAAAATGATTTTTTTTAAACTTTCTGCAGTGGATGGAACTGCACTGGGTACAATGTTGGAGAGGCAACCTGCTATTACTGATCCCAGGGAGACTCGAGCTAAGCTTGCTGGTTTGACTCCCAATACAAAATATCGAGTTATCATTCATGCCACTACCAAAATTGGTCAAGGTGATCCATATTATATTGAAGTGAAAACCAATGAACAGTCTGAAAATGGTAAAGTATATTTTTATACTCTTAAGTTTGTGGCATATTTTACTTAGATCATATATGCTAATTGTTGTGCAAGAAGGAAAATTTATAAGTCGTTTTACTCCTTGGCTCCCTCCACTTGCGCGTATCAGCCCATGATTCACTGAAAACCGGCTGCTAAGTAGCAATTCCTGTATACGCAGACGAAGGTTAATTTACCAAGTTCAGTGAAATGTCATTATTATGAGCTTGGGTGCTGGTCGGACGGTACAGATCTGCCGACAATTGGGCAACCCGGGGCCCTGGGAAAAATTTATAATGCGAATATGTTTAACCGTCTAACCATATGTTTGCCAACTTCCAATGTTCAGAGTCTTCTAAATAAATAACCTGGCTTGCACCTTATCCTTATTTAACCTTAAAACACCTTTTGAGTCACCTTGACACTCTTCTATTCTGTCTCCTGAAGATTCTTCCGTTGTCGCCGGGTGCTTATCGCTTCCCCGAGCGCTTAAAATTCTCATGGCTCGCCGTCAATAACTAGGCCTGAGCCCTAGTTTTATGCTGAAGTCCCAAAAAGTCACAATGTATAAGTCCATGAATGACAATTATATATCTAACTATTCTATTTTATTAGTATAAGTTCCTCACTACTTATACTAATAAAATATCATCATTTAAATTAATTTTAAAAACAATTTACCAACTTTATCACAATCAAAAGAGAGAGCCATGAAAACCACACCATCACACTCGAGCACAGTGTTGCCACTGAAAATTTATAAATCTTGACATAAATTACTAATGTTTACTGCTGTATTTTGTTTTAAGGTTATCTCATTTGATCTACCTGACTGATTTTACTGCTTGGCAAGTGTAAAAAAAAAACCCAATAAAATCATTTATTAAATTATATCCGTATTTAGCATGAGTGTTCAGAATGTTTCATTGGTGAATTTTTTTTTTTTTTCCAAGAATGTGTTTTAAATTTATATATTACACTGTGATTTTCTTTATCCTTTGTGTTTGATAAATATGTTCCAAGAAGTTTGGACTATCAAATATTACTCTACTGCTATTGTATCATGTCCTTCATACTTAGTAATCTTTGGACCTGATGTGACAAAGGAGAAATAGTAGAGAAATGTAAATAAGGAAATTTTAAAAAAGTTATTTTTAACAACATGAATTTAAACTTGTAACATGCTTATGGAGAGCAATAGTTATATTTTTTATAGTACCTAATTTGTTCAAGTCAGGTATACATTATACTGCATTTTGTTTCTTTATTGTTATATTTTCTGTCATCAGTTTAATATTTTTTTCTGTTTGAAATTTGACAGTTCCTGATGAACCTAATTTTGTCTGGAGTCATTTGCCTGGTGAAAAAGGAAAAGCTGGTATCCTTGTTACGTGGGTACCAGCAGTTGGAGGTCATCCTGGGAGCTATTTTTATGTCCAGTATCGCAGAAAAGGTGTGTAAAGTAACTTTTCATGCTTTTTAATGTATTGTTTCAACGGTTATAAATTTCCCAAATGGAATTTTATTTGTATCATTGAAAAAAAAAAGTAAATGTAGGTCATGAGGCTGTTGGCTTAATTTTTTGGGATATGGAAAAGAGTAGTCTTTATTTAATTTTTAAAAGAATATGATAGTAAAGAATTTATATATTTTCTTCAAAAACTTAAGCAGCAAGAATTTAAAGTCTTGGAATATATTTTTGATTTAGGTGAAGTTATTTTATTTATGCTGAAATACGTACTTTTATTTTGAGAATTTAAATAGCTCTAAATATTTAACCTAGTTCACTTAAAAGAGAATGCATGGTTTATAAAGTAAGTATAATCTAATTTTGTCAAACATTAGCCCATAACTTGCTCATTGCAGTTTTTTAATTATTTTTTATTTGTGATATGAATATTTAAAAGAAATCAGTTTAACTTCTAATGCATTTACTATTTTTCTAATGTTTGTATTTAATAAATAGTATTAAATATTGAAAGTCGTAGAAAAATATTTGTAGTTCATCTCAAAAAGTAATTTCTTATAGTTGATTTGTGCTTTGATGATATTAATTTGTTTTTGTATATATTTTGCATCTTTGATTAATTCTAGCTTTAAATCATCTGAATATTGGTCATTTTTTTGTGCTGCTGAAATTTTATATATATATATATATATATTTATATTATTTATTACTTTATGTCAAAACAAAGTTAAAGCTTGTATACTATAGTTTTTATGAAACGGTCAAATTTGTGAATTATGAATTATTTAAATTTAGTGAAATTGAAAATGTGTATTTAACTTATGCTATTTCTGTAGGAGAAGGCCACTGGGATCAGACAGCTGCTGAAGTAAACTATGATTCAGTAACTGTTAGAGGGCTTGAATTTGGAACTCTGTATGAAATGAGAGTTGTTGCAGTGGATGGACACTTTGAAACTCCCAGCAGAATTGAAGAAATAGAAACTGGGGGGCTTGGTAGGTATTCCTAGTCATCATAATTTGGATTGTTTTAAACTGACATCTATACCTGGAGAATATTATGTAGACTGTAAGACAGTTTGTATATAAATAGAAATTTTTCTGTGAGGCTTATTCAAAATGATTAATTTTTGCATGACGTTTAAAATTTTCTTGGTCTTTATTTTGTGGATGCAATGTCTTTATGAATTTTCCTTACCCTAAAAACTCTTTTCTTTATATATTACTCATTGTTAATATCAATTTGTAAAAACAGTGATAACAATCCAAATTATATGGGGGTAACAGGCTAGCTTGATACTAAATTTGAATGTTGTTTTTCAGTTTGTGATTTATTTATTTATTTATTAATTTCTGTGCTTGTGCTGTATTCCAGTCCCGCAAATAAAATGTTTAATCAACTTAGAGATTTAAATAATTTGTATATATATATATATATATATATATATATATATATATGATTAGTTTTGTTGGTCACCTTTAAAGTTATAATATGCATTCGTTTATTTGAAGTTTAAGTATCCATCAAGCTTAATTTTAAAGTAACATGTTGCAATCGCAGTTCTTAAAAATATACCATTATTGTTCTTAATTTTTCACATTCTGTATGGATTTATGTAATCCACTCCTATAATTATGATAATGTACTCAATCCTTAAGTCCTGACAACATTCAATTGTAGTATGTATCTGCTGAGCTTTAGATCTCTAGAAACAGCTTGTAAGTTTCTTCAAAGCTCAAAATTTCCAAAACAACCTAGAGGTCCTTGGTTGACACATGTTTGAAAAAGAAATCTAATAAATACATTATAAATTGATTTCTAAATTTCATTTTATCATTGTTGCTTAAGTCAGTTTTTAATTAGTATAAAGGGATCCTTGCAGTTCAAGACTGTGTACTTTTAATGTCTTTTATAGATATACAGTGAAACCTTGATCTGTCATTTTTAAAGGGACCTATTGCTCTGAACAATACATGATGGAAAACTATAGATGTGGGAGCATTACAAAGAAATATCATTGGGACTGGATGGAGTAAACACATATGGGAAAGCGATTATTTGGAGAATGGTTGATCGAGGTTTCGCAGTATATAGTTTGGTAGTCTTTCCTAGCCTTGTTAAATACACTGAGAAGTTGCATTACTAATGCCGGCATTGCACTATAAAAGTTCTTTGACAAAGGTCTTTTATAAAATGTATTTCTATCTTCGATTCATTTAATTTCAATTAACTTTAGCAGTAAGGTGATGCCATTCCTGAAGAATTCATCACATAATTTAACATTAGTTATCCGACTTCAAATACAGGTTTTGGATATTTCATTTTTATTTTGGGGATTTAAGCCCACTTTATAACCTCCTTTAGAGTTACTTTTTAACACGTTCGCTGCCAGTAAAATTGATATATCCATCCTCAGAAGCAAACATTTCTATGGTCTCCACCGCAGCATCACTATCTCCTTCCAATTTGCTCGTAGAATCATAACCATAATCTTCATCGTCTGTGTTGTCATAATCAGAAAGATCACTCTTTTCTAATAATTCTAATATTTTGGCTTCAGTCAATTTTTATTTACTTTCCCTTTCTTGGGCTTCACAGCCCTGCTATACTTGTACTGTCCGCCATTTTTATAAACGCTCATAAAAAAATTGAAACACAAAATTTGAAAGCCCTGCACATAAAATATTAAAATAATGCTTCACTAACATGCCTCAAAAACCTCTTCTTTCAACCTCCAAGGTAGGGATGTGACATCGATGTCGATGTTTTCAAAACATCGATGTTTTGATAAATACATCGATTTATTGAAGCCGATGTTTTTTAACATCGATGTTTTGTGCTCGATGTTTTACGTTGTCTCGATGTTTTTTTTAAATGAAAAACTACCATAATAAAAAAAATTTACCACGTAGCATAATCTTCACTCAGTAAATGTAAGTCTGAATTCTGAAAAGGACGAATACAAAAGGAGGAACGATTCCTTAGCAAACAGACAAATGGCAGTCAACAACCAATGAACTAATCAGAGCGCATGAAATTTGCCTGACACTCCAGAACCTTCCATGGGGTTTTATTTTAAAACTAGTATATACGTGAGAGCAGCCATTTAAGTTTTTGTTTTGTTCTGGTTTTATATAAGTTGACGTTAATATTTTTAATAAGATACCTCTCAAAAGTACCGTTTGGAAATATTTTTGCAAAACCTCTGACAAATTGGCAAAATGCAATATTTGCCTAAGTCCCTCAAAACTTCTGGCAATACCACGAATTTATCTGGACATTTGAAGGCAAAACATGGCGATATTTACAACGAGAATTTAGAGTCATCAATGTAGCCCAAGGCAAAAGCAACCAAATTTTTGTCATTTGTGTCAGCCCAATCAGAGAGTAAAATTTAATCACCCCCCACGACTAACCGAAGTAACATTAATGTTAGAGATTGCTAAACCAGTTTTAAAAAATGGATGTTCTAAAACATCGATGTTTAAAAACATCGATGGTTTTTGGGCGATGTTTTATTAGCATCGATGATTTAATATTGAATATCGATGTTTTTTTATGGATGTCGCATCCCTACTCCAAGGCCACACTAAAGGTAAAAGCATATAACTTATCTTAGTCGACCGTCGTCCCAGAGTGTTGTTGGCATACATGGTGGCACCATGCTGACATGGGAACTTGTCAGTGGCAGCAAATGTGCTAAAAAGCCGCCTTGGTCAGCACCTAGAGCCTGAGAGGAACTGCCATGCAAAATTTCAGCTTTGTAGGCCTTTTGGTTTCAGGCATACAGTGGTCACTGTGTTTTATTTTGGGGGTATAAACTCTATTTAATTCCCTTAAAGTTCGAACTTTTAAAAAAGATTTCTTAGTGAACCCCCTAGAGTCCAAGAGCAACCTCCATTCAAAATTTTAGCATCCTAAAACTTATGGTTACAGAGAAACAATTATTAGTCAATCAGTGTTTATTTTGGGGGTAAAATCTCTTTTAAACTCCATTAAAGTTTTTATTGTTCAGAACGGTTTCTTAGTGAGCACTTAAGGGCCTTAGAGAAACCACCATGCAAAATTTCAGCTTCCTAGGCCTTATGGTTCCAGGGACAGTGTTTTTTTTTGGGGGGGGGGGGGGGGGAATTACAATTGAAGCTTTTAAAAAAGATTTATTGGTGTGCACCTAGGGCTTAAGGGGAACCACCTATAACATCCAGGCACCGAAATCTTTTAAAAAATATAGGATGAAGAGCTTATCTTTGATAAAAGAACTTTTATAAAAGTCTTCTTTTAGCAAAGTTATTACACTGTCATATTTCTCATCCAACTTGTTTTATAAAAGATCTTTGTCAAAGAAATTTTGCAGTGTAATACCAGCCTAAGTAAAATTTTCCCTATTCAGTAGTCTCCCTCATATGCAGTGGATGCATTCTAAGAACACCAGTGGTTCTTAGAACTGCAAACAGTATCCAATCCCTAAAAGTGTTTTCTTATACATACCTAAGATAAAGTTATTTAGAAATTTGGGTTCACTACAATATTTGCAATAATAACCAAAGGAATTATCCCAATTTCAGTAGCATACTGAAATGAAAGTTGTGCAAATATTATTTCTGTATTTCTTTCTCAGTATATGTGTGATAACTGAAATAGCTGCTATGTGAGAAATAGGCAGCTAGCATGTACATTATGGGTATGGTAGACAAAATTATTAAAAAGAGCAGGGAATTTTATGTTTTTATAGTGCTTTACATTTTAAAACTTTAAAAACAATTTATATCTTGAATTTTTTATTAAATATTTTTGAAGCATTATGAACTACATGTAACTGTATAAGTAGAAACCAGTAAATCTCCCTGTATGTATTTACATTGTACTTAAGACATTCTATTTGTTTAGTATAATTTTGAGTGTTTTTTCACAGTTATTTAAGAAATACCCATCCATGATGGAATATTTTCCACTAACAAATTGCATGTAGTACAAATATACTGTATAACTCGGTGATTCTCAACTTTTTACTGTCTAGACCCCTTTGAATAACCTTCAGATCCTACACCTTCCCTTACTTACATAAATTTTGAAAGATCAAAATGTGTGCTACAAGTTTATGAACCTATTGCAATAGTGGCCCAGGCAGCCAAACAACGGCCTGAGTTCTAGTATCACCAATTATGAAAGAAGCTTACATTAACAGTAAACAACATAACGGCTCTACACTGTTTACATCACTAAATAATAAATCAAAAAGTAGCAAAAATATGATGACTATCATGTACTTAACTGCCGAATTTAATATATGTTTTCACAAGTTTTGTTAAAATATGTTCTATGTATATAATCTATGAACCAACTGCTCTCCCCCTGAATATTCACATCTCCCCAACTGAGCGTGCCGTCCAGGTTTAGATCTACTGGTGTAACTAAAGCTAACTGCATATTTTGCTCAATAGGAAAATGTTACAATTACTGTAAATTATTACATTTTCTGTGATCTTTCAAAGAAAAATTTCCGCATTTATTTAATATTGCATCTATAATTGATATTGTTTGCTTTGCCCTTTTCTCATACATTCATTTTTATTAGTGGCAGAATGGTCTTAGCCACCCTTTCTTGTACATTAATTTTCAGTTTATTAGTGGCAGTATGGTTTTAGTGATTCAATCTGGGAACTGCTATTATCAGGTCTTATGTTTGAATCCCTACAGTTACAGCTGTGATAGAGTTGTAAGACAGGCTCTTTTTACCTGTTATTGAGTGTTGCACATATTATTAATTATGCACTTTGGAACAAATCTCATAATTTTCTTAATGTCCCAGGGATATTTTGTAGATGAATAAGTCATTTGCATCAAAAAGTGACCATAATAAGCAATTGACATCATAATGGTATTATACCAAACATAATTTCTGTTTTTATTTTATGTATGTTTTGTATTTTTAAAGGGATATTTGCAAAGGTTGTTACATATGTATTTATGAATGTATTATAATAAATTTTATTAAACAGTTATTGTAACTTAAAGTATGAGCTATTATTTAAAGTGTTTCAGAACATTCTAGGATTGCTCCTGATAATATTTACTGGGCTTCTGATTAAACCATTCCAGGGTTGACAGATCTGAAAGTATGATTGTTGTAAAAAAAAAAATGTTTTCCATACTTTCTTGTTTTACGTTTTTTAAAGATATTTTAGCAGTGGCATTTGATAGTCAAGGGATGAAAAATGGGATGAAATGTAAATACAAATAAAGTGTTTTATTTTCTTGGCTCCTTGCTTATTCTGCATTTGATCAAATGTTCAAATTTATTTTAGTAATTCATGTCTGATAATTATGTATATGTGTACTTATACACATATATTTTTTACCAGTCCTTGCTGCACCAGAAGGGCCTGAAAATATAGCAACAGCAGCATGGTTTATTGGAATGCTTTGTGCAATTGCTTTACTGCTATTACTCTTGATACTTGTATGCTTAATCAAGAGAAATAGAGGGGGAAAGTACTCTGTTCATGAAAAAGAAGCAGCTCAAGGCAGAGACTTGGACTATACTGACGATGGTGGTTTCAATGAGTACAGCAAACCGTAAGTATCTGATATTTGTATGTTTATTTCACAATAGTAGCATGATTTAATTGAACAGGTATTCTCATTTTTGAGTTTTAATTGTCCAGCTAAATTGTAGTTAGAGTAATATTAATATTGCAGCAATTCTGTTCTTACGAGACTCTTTTTTTTCCATGACCATTATTGTCATATAAATAATATCAACATGCAACCTGACTCATAATGATAGTTAATATAACCCGCGCTTATGTTGTTTTTATCTCAAAGTCCTTAAAAATTTTAGAAAAGTGAATGAATGGATGATATTATATAAAATTGTACCTAGTGAAAAATGGATTAAGTTTTAAAAAATGCTTAAGTTAGCTAATTTGTCAGGCGAAAATAGTAGTAATTTGAGAATGATTTGCCTATTTAAGCAAATTTTAAAAGTCATGTTAATATGTAAGAAAAGTCAATTTAGTAATAATGAAAAATGTCATGTTTACATGTGTGATTAGTTTTTAAATTTAAATACATGTACTTCAAGCTGTAGACTTATTATTTTGAAATATAGTTTCTGTACTCGTTCTCAAATTAATTTTGAAATAAGAAAATATAATTCACGTATGTGTTGTTAATACAGTGGACGCTCGTTAATTCGAACTCAAAGGTTCTCAGAAAAAAGTTCGAATTATCCGATGTTAAGAGAAAATATATAACTTTAAATGTGTATCACTGAAGAAGAAACTCTCCTAGTATGTATAACCCCAGAAAATATATTATACTATGTTATCTAAAGTGAAACATATTAAAAAGCAATACAGACTTACCTTAATCATAAAATGAAGCAGAAGATATGCAGTATAAAGTAAACTTTTATTAAAAATATGAATTACACTTTGTGGAAAACTGTAAAATGGATGTTTGGTTCTGTTTATGATGCCTACATTGTTCAGCCAGCTTCACGATTTGAAGTAAACAATTCAATTCATTTTCAGAGGAAGGTTCCATCTGAATAAATGCTTTCAGAGTTTTAATAGAGTCCATTATGGCTTTGTCCATTATGGCCGCATTTAAAATATATTTCGGTAGGTAAGTAGAGAAAATCCCTGGCAGTTTCCTACCGAAATTTAGTGCATACGTCTTCGTTTACATCAGAGCTTTGGCCACATACAGTTTAATAAGAAATATTTTGCCTTGACATAAATCGAAAAAGCCATCCATCACTCCATTTAAAATCTTCCATACCCATCCGACTTGCCAATTCATCAGCATTCGTCAGCACTAGGGGTCCATTTATCGGAAAATTTCGAGATCTAACATCCTGAAACCATAGCAGTAGAGCTTTTTCTAGAACTTCTTGGGACGCATTTCCCATGCGTTTCCTTCCTCCAGCAAATTTTGATTTTTCCCATGAATCTAAAATTGACTCCTTGTTTTTCAAATTAGTTGACAAGACATTTATTTTTAATTTCATAGTCCGCTGCTAACTTTGTTTTACATTCGCCATTCTCTACTTTCTTTAAAATTTCTACCTTTGTCTCCAAAGTTAGGGTTTTGTACTTTCCACGTGTAGACATCCTGAATTTTTATACGTTCACACCAAACAATGAGGAAGAAAAACTAGACCACATTAACTTGTCTGCACTACAGTTATAACTGACGCAGCTCCCTAGAATCTGTAGTAAAGACTAGTTTTTCTGAAATTCTAAGAAAATCGATCCAAATAAAGAAAAATTGCTTTTTCCGTTTAGCACTAATAAGAAGGACAATAGCTACTAACGTTTAGCGGACATGCAATAGTCTAGGAATGCAGGCATGTGCCGTACACAGAAAAAAAATTTTGACACACATAATAATAAATACAGTGTGTATTTTCTACATTAAACGAGGAAAATTTTTTTTTGTCAAATTTTTAGTTCGAATTAACCGAAGTGATAAAAATTTAGTTCGAATTAATGAGATATTTTTAACATTAACTCCAATACAAGTTTTTTGGGGCCTTTGGATTAGTTCGAATTAACGAGCGTCCACTGTATATGCATGTTAAATTTAAAGCAAATTTTCAAGTTATTTTTGAATATCTTGGAAAAAATTTGCAGGCCTGTTGGGGTTTACTTACAAAAATATGTTTACCAGTATCGATAGTGCTTTAATCTGCAGGTCTATACCTCAAGATGTGTACTGTAGCAAAACATAAGGCTGCTATTTAAATTATTAGTTATTAGATACTCTTTTTTCTGTCCTATAGATTAATCAGTGTGTCTCATAATTATTCTGTTAATTGTGTTGCCTAATCATTTATATTCTTTATCGCAGAGTTGAAACACATGCTGTACCCAGAGGCAGCCGTACCTCTTTGACAAGCAGTTATAAAGGTCAGGAAAGTGATACTGATAGCATGGCAGATTATGGTGAAGGAGAAATGGGCAAATTTGGAGAAGATGGTTCTTTCATTGGGCAGTATGAAAAAGAGACAACATCTCCATCAGCTTTAGCAACATTTGTCTAACTTGGCTGAATAACAGAAATAATTACAAGGTTTTTGATACATTTTATGTATTGTTAGTGGACAACAGTGGATATCTCAAGCTGAACATTTTTAAAAAAAAAACTTTTTTTAAAAAGAACTTGTGGTATAAGATGTTACATTGGAAAGATTTTAGTATTTTTGCAATCCTTTTGCATGTGTCTATGATGCATATATGTGGTTATACATTATGTGTGCTTATAAAACATACTTCTACAAAAAGAAGAGACTTTCTGCACCCCCTTCTCTGATAATTTCATTTAATTATTGTTATTGTTTATTCCAGCACTCATCATTGTATAGTTTTGGTGTTACCTAAATTTCCCAGCATAGGAAGCAATTGTAATTTTATTTTTTGAAAACATTTGAAATTTTTGGTGATATTTTAGGTTTGTTTCATGTTGATTTTTTCATTAATATTTCTTTTGTCATAAATATATATATATATGTATGTATATATATATGTATATATATATATGTATGTATATATATATTTATATATCTATAGATATATATTATGTTTCAAATTTTATGTTTCTGGCTTTGTGTATTCTGGCATGTTATGTTGACTTTGGAGTTCCATTTTAAGTTGTCACGACTGAGTTTCAATATCAGGGCAGCTAAATGTTTATTAAAGAATTTTAAAAGGTATATTTTTTTTCATTTTGTAAGTTTTGTAACTATGGAGATATTGAAATACCAAACATAATTTCTGCTGTTTTAATTTATATATGTTATGTATTTTTAAAGTGATATTTGCAAAGGTTGTTACATATGTATTTATGAATATTGTTTTTCTCTTATACAAAAAGGTGTATATTTTTAAAAAAATTTTTGGTATTTTTCATTCCTAATTAGTTGTATATTTTTGCATTTACCAGATTTTTATATTTTCCAGTTATTTTTTTACATTTTTTTGTTGTTTCCTATTGCATCTTAAACATCCCCACACCTCTTTGCATTCCATTTCACAATTCTGACAAATTTGAATTCATTCCGTATATTTTTTGTATATCATGTAAATTGCATTAACTTTTTTTCCCCCATGACTATGTGAGGGTTTATAGGGAGTCTAATCTGTATTCTTTGAGTATATTTAGAAATTTTTATTCAGCACATGTTTAGATATTGAGGATTATGAGTTTATCCTCTGCTATGTTATTGATTTTAAAGATAAAGGCTGTGATTAATGGTTTTATTCGATATTATTATCCTGTTTTCTCTAATCTAGTTGCAATTGTTATTGAAATATTTTCATATAATGTTAAATATTAACCCTCAAAATTTTCATGTAATTAAGGGTTAAAAGAATCACTAACTATGAATTTTTGCATTATACCCATATAAATTTTGTTAAAGTTGTCAATGATAAAGTTATTTATTTAGACTGTAAATATTGACATAATGCTTGAAAATTTTTATTTACATTAGAGTTTAATTGAAGGACTGACCAAATTATGCTTTTCTGAGTATTGAAAAGCAATAAGAGTTATTTCTAGAGCATGGATATAAAACTTAGATTGAATGAGAGAATAAATCTTACTTATCTATAGAAGGAAGCCTTATTTATGTGATACATGCAATTGCCATCTTTTATAAGAAATAATATACAGCTCTCTTTTTGTACAGCTATGCTTAGCTAGGTTTGTAACTGCATTTAGAATTTTACATATTTAATTAATTTTTATCTTGAGCTGATTTTTTAAAGGAATATTAAGATCTTAATGCATTGCATTAAGTAATTAATGAATCTTTTCTTTCTTATTTGACATTCTGTATTCCTTCCTGTTACTTCTAATACTATGCATAATTTGACTGAGGGTAAAAGGAGAGGTATTAGGGGTGGGGAAGGAAAAGGCATGATTTGGTCCTGTCTGATTAGAAACAAGTGTGTCACAATTTTCAGCTTGTAAGTAATGTATACTTTAGACTGTGAATCATGAAATATTTCATTTAAATCATTAAAAAGTCTGTGATGAATTCAAAACTTATTCAGCAACTGTGAGATAAGTTCCTTTTATGTGGTTGCAAACTTGTCTAATATATTCTTAAAATCTATATTGTAATATTGTGAATAGGCATTTATTTGTATATATAGCACACAAGCCTGTTTATGTAATATGATAGGGCAGCTAATGTTTTACTTTTGCATATTTTTTCTAAGAAAGTAACTGCTGGAACTGAAGGAAATAAAGAACATATTCTTTATGAAGATAAGTGCAATAAACAATTCACAGTCTAACATTCTGAGCATTTTAAAAAGTATAAAGCTTGTAATATTTCGTTAATAAATGTATTTGTTCTTTTTTTTTTAAATCAGTGTATACAGAATTAAAGTATTATTTTTTGTTACAATATATAGTATTTCTATTTAAGTTTTAGATCGTGCTCGGATTATTTGATCAAAACCTTATTTTAGAGTTTGAAGGTATTAAAATGCCTCAGTGAATTTGAATGGATATATTTTTTTTCAATGTTTCTGATCCATGAATGTTTCCAAATGATAATCAAGCACAGTGTGAGCAGTAGTTTTTACTTTGTGTAGTTACAAAAACCTGAATTGATATTTAGAGATGTTTATCATTGGATAGTTGAATGAAGTATATATAAAGACATAAAATAACTCCTAAACATGTTTGTTAGTACATTTTATACATATTGCTGAATCTCATGAAAAGAAATTGTGTTAAATACATAAACATACGATTCTTTTTACATTCTGTAGCTTTGTGTGCTGAGAACAATACTAATTTTAACTATAATGTAACTGAATATTTTGGTGCATTTTGTAATTGTCTTGTAAGTTTATCGTTATTTACCTTGGTTTTCAGCTGATAGTGATCAGGCATCTATTTTTGATTTAGAACTGCACATTTTTCTTTTAAAAAAATTTAATTTAATTCCACCCATCTTTTAATATATATGTATGCATATGAACTATCAATCAAAGATTCAAAATATTTTATCAGTATTTCACTTAGAGAAACAGAATTACTGCCTACCAAAATGAACTATTTCATATATATATATTTTTTTTCTTTCTTTTTGGCAGTCGAATATACTTTTTGTGACCTGCACTGCAGAGTTTTGTATAACAATAGTAAATCTATTTTTATAATAGCATACTTTGTATATTTCTGCTTTTATACATTTACTCTTTGGGAAAAGTCTCTTGATATTGCAATTCTGTTAATTAAAAGTGCCACATTTGTGCATCAATCTCCCAACTTCAAAACCAATGTGAATCATTAACATTACCATTTATGCCATTTATTTTTACTAGGAAATATTGATTTTAATTTTTCTGTTGTAGCTATTTTCTGCAATAGTATTGAACCTGCAATCAATCAGTTATTTTAGATTGACAAGTTTTTTCCTAATTAAGAGTCAGGATTTTCAATAATCATACATACAGACATGTGCTGGGCTTTTAGGCTTGCCATACTTTCATGTTGTTAAATTGTTTTTACAAATTGCATATACTTTAAAGGTATTTGTGGGATATCGGTTGATTTTCTTATACTTGAATAAAGGTACCCTCTTTCAAAATGAACATTGTGATGTTGTTACCCGATGCATAATTCTAATTGCTGTTGTCTTTTGTTACAGTTAAAAACAAAAAGTTCCATTTTTCTGATATTTTATTCAATGAACAGATCATTTCTCCGCATTATGTTTGTGTGATTGTTCGTGCATTTTTAGAGCTGCTGGTAATTTCTAGTTTCTGATGGTAAAAATCAAAATACAAAAACATTTATGCATGTAAGGAAGTCGTGGTTTAGTCCATGGATTTGTTGTTTCTCATTGGAGGTTGAGTTGTATCAGTAGCTCTACATTGTACCTCCATCTGAAAATAATTGGGTTCATCGTTTTGTGCATGTAAAATGAGAGACATTTACTCTTCGTATATAGTATTTTTCTCCTGTAATACTATATTTTAGGTGAGAAATAGTGTTAGTAAACACTGTAGTATATTTCTTCTAGCTCTTGATCAATTTTTTTTTTCACATAGCTTGTGAAATTTCAGTTATTAATTTATTTTGCATTCAATTTGTCCGTTTGTATACTAAATAGGGAAGTAAAATATTAGAGTTTTCACTGTAAATATGCAAAAAGAAATTCTGTTTGCAAATTTTGAGAGCTGATATGGCTTAATGAGGAGTTGAGCCTAGGAGGGCCTGTACTGTGAGATAGCTCTCAGAATGTCACCTACAGAATAAGTGATGATGACATTTCAACATTTAACACTTCTGTTGTCAGTGTTCTCTTGCTCAACTCATGATGTAGAAAGCTGTATTAGCTTCCAGAATTCATGAATAGTTTTTTACCCTTATTTACAGTGAATGTATTATAGTATTTTCTTCCCTAACTTATTTCACTAGTTTTGGTGCTTTATTTTCTGTTTACCAATGTGGGGCGCTTGTCAATGAAGACATTTGCTCTTAATCTGTGAGAATCGTTGGTTGCTTTCAATGGGGGCTCCGTACAGGTGAACCAACACCACCCATGGTGTTGCCTCACTTTTGGACTGAGCACCCCCAAGGGTAACACTTGGGGTCTCATACCTTCTATGTATTATCTTATCTATACCATGACATTGATTTTTACTTTGGACAGTTTCTTTTTTTTTTAATCTCTTGAAACTTATTTTTTTTTATTACAGTAGAGTTCTTTATTTAATATTTTCAAACAACTACTTCTCAGCTTTTTTTTTTTCCTATTTTATTAATAGGACTTAAAATTGCAGTATTTATTTTGTAAGTGCTTATTACAGTAAGTCTTTAAAAGGGAAAAAAAGTTTTTCTTCCATTTATGCTTGAAGAATGCAGAAACAACTTTACAAACTATGACAGTAACTGAGGTTCCCCAGAAAAATGCATTTAGACTTTTGTCCTTAATCATTTATTAAAGAGTATAATTTTTACTGGTAAGGAATCTTAATTGTGTAGAAATAAATCCTTGAACAATGTGGCACTTTTCCCCCTATTACTGTATTTAAGAAAATGTATCTCATAATTTTAACTTTCTATCCATTTTATAATTACTGTTGATCGTTAAACTCAATGTTTTTTTTTTTAAGATTTTTAGCACTGAGATGTTTCATGCTTTTTATTAGTACAAAGACTTGTCTTCATTGTGTTGCCTTAAAGACTGTGCACTTAGTCTCATTTGAGACAAAAGTTATTTTTTCACTTTTATACTAAAAATATTTTACAATATAAGTGTTCTGTTATTTGGTATTCAGATTCCCCTTCTTCTTAATATCTTGCCATGCATATTTTTAATTCATATATCCAATTGCATGTTATAACCATAACTCCTAAAATTTGCACAGTATTCTGTTGTATTACAGAATTTCATCAAACTTAAAGATTTAATATGTTTTAGAGCTTTAAAAGCAGTCAGTAGTTCTATGTATGTCAGGGTTTCAGTACCATTTGATTAATTAGGAACCAGAATATTTTATTTATATTTGTTAGATTCCTGTGCTAAGCTTTCTGTAAAATTTCAAGTATATTTTTGTAATGTTTTATCGTTTGTTTTGAAATATATATCTTTTTTATTACATATGAAAAGTATTTCTTGAAAGTTTTATAGATTTTTTAAAAAATGAAGCTGCCAAAATAAATACTTTTAGATCAGGTATGTTCAGTTGTCAATCTTCTTAATTGGCTTAGTAGTGAATTTAAAAAACTCAGATCCTCAAGTGGCTGACCAAGAACATGATTTGTCATGATCTATATTATTGAATATGGTGGTATAAATATCTAGAAGTGTAGTGGGGATTTTAAAAAAAAGTATGACTTTGACCTTATACAATGATTTGCTGAATTAATTTATTGTTGTATATTCTAGCATAAAATTTTATTTAAAGGATTCGGGGTGTTTGAAGAACTGGATCTGAGTCTGATACTCACCGCAAGATTTGTCCAAAATTCTATCAATTGTGAGACTATTTCATCAGAGTGAATTGTTAAGGAATTAGATTTTTTAAAAAATATTTTTTTAGTAAGTACTGATTTAGTTTACTGTTTAAAATAGTGAAAGAGGAACTGTACGTTTTTTGGCAAGTTGTTTGTGCCATAGTTCTCATATGATTTTGTTACTTGTTTCATGGATACTACCTTTATAGCTTGTATATAGATGTAATTTACCCTGGCTTAAATAAATGGGACTAGGAATATTTTTGTCGAAATGGTAACAGGATATTCAAACATAACCTTGAGTAAGATAAGTGAAAAATATTTAGATTTTTGATAGCTTATTTTAAGCATTTTTTTTGTATGTTTTTATAGACTAATTTAATATTTAAAGTTACATTTTAAGAGGCACTACAAATAAGTTTTAGTTAAAATTTATAATCTAGAGTACATTACAGTACTTTATTTTCACTTGTTAGGATTTTATCGCCTTTGCACCAATTCAGATCATGCTTACTAGTTTTACCTAGATTTCACACAGAGAAAATAAAAATAACTGAAGAAATAGAAAATGGGATTGTAATCATAATCAGTGCCCTCTGGGGCTGAGCAAGAGAAATGTTTGAGAAGGCAATAGTATCTGGCAAATGGTAGACAAGGAAGTGACATATCATAGATATTAAGGATAAGTTGACACAGAAGTGATTACTGAGTAAAATTCAAACCTTCTTAAATACAATGCGTTTATAGCTCTTGAAAGACTTTTAATTTAAATTTTTGGTGTCCTATACATTTAACCCTGCACCGATCGCATTTGTAAAAATTGTAACCATGTTCGTGTTGCGTCTGATAGACGCTACACTATCTTATATAGGTCCTAGTTATTCTAATTGCAAAAATAAATATTTATTGTAACAGTAAGTTAAGACATGATGGATGTAAATGAAAACCAATCAATTTTTTTTTAAATCTAATTCTATAAGCAATTTTTAGAAATTAAAACTAATCAAATGGAAGAAAAAATTTGTAGGTAAATTTTACAATAGGATAAATAAAAATAAAGCAGATTTAAAAAAAAAACATATTTCTATTAGCAATTTTTACAAATTTGGTGAAAGGCCAGTCTGGTGTTTTGGTATACATCCGTTTATTATAAAAGAATGATAGCAATCACAGGAGTTTTGTTTGTTAGTTATGACTTATGCTTAAACACTTGAAGGTACTGGCATCCATAGGCGTAGGGGGAGACACGTGCCCCCCCCCCCCCCAACTTAACTTGAAATACATTAAAATGTTTATAGAAGTTCGGTTAAAATCGGAAAATTGTAGAAAACTTTAAAGAAAGTTGGGTTTTTTCTCACTTTTTCAAACTATGAAACTGAAGATTCTGATTTGTCCTCAGCCTTAACAGTTTTTTAATAATATGATATGATCCATAACAAAAATTCGATACTATATTTTTTTCTCATATTTATATTATATTTTTCTTATTGCATAACTTTTGAATACTACTCAAACATCAATTCAATTTAATTTTTAAAAAATTGTAATATTTCATATTTTAAGGACAGTCCGGCAGTCAATGCGCTGAGAAGGGCCCTAACTGAATTCAGTTAGTCGGGGGGGGGGGGGGGGAGGACCAAAAAAAAGTTAGAAGCACGCTACGCCTATGCTGGCGTCTGCTGGGCATACAGATCAATCCATAAATACGCATAATGTAAACAAAGTGATATTGGCGTCTGTAAGACGCCGCGCGACCATTGCAGAGTTAAGAAATTTAGAGTTTCATATATCTAAAGTATTGACTTTTGACTAAAATGATATAGGTAACGGATATATAAATGCTACTTTCCACTGAAATGTTGAGATGGAGGGAAATACTCAAGTCCAAACTCAAATTTTCCCGTAGTAAAAAATTGGAGATTTTTCTTCCAAAATGAGCCTTAGGGCCTGTTCACATAGGAGTCCGTTGCGTTGCGTTAAGGAAAAGATGACGTTGAGACTAAAATAAACCAATCATATGCCTCCAAACGATTAGCAATGAAATTTTTAACGCCTATGATTGGTTTATTTTCGTCTCAACGTCATCTTTCCCTTAACGCTACGCAACGGACTCCTATGTGAACAGGCCCTTAATGTTTCCAAATAATCGTTGCTCATTGAAGTTGGTTGTATTATTACTACGCAAGGAAATCTCGTAGGAATAAAAAGAAAATTCTTTCTAAGCATACTTGAAATGATCCGACAAGTTGGATGCTCTTTATTCCTGTTTGCTTGCTAAGCGCATGAATGTCGGAGACAAACGTTTTCAGAGTGAAATTTGGTTATGGTAAGTTTTAGTATAATTGGTTCAACAAATTCTTTTCCAGCCTTTTGAAATGGTCGGGAAGGAATGCGAAAAATTGTCTCGTCTGAATGACTTCCAGAAAGTTACGATAAACGGCGCGAGGCTGGCGGGGACTTAACTGAAACGGCAAAAATTGTCAATGTATCATGAGGCACAGTATCAAAGATTATGACAGTACAGAAATGAACAACATGCTACAAGTCATTTTAAGTAAAATAATAAAACCACAGAGCCATTATTTATATATTATAATTGAAGACGTAACCTAACGGTATCTAGTGACCAGCTAAAGTGTTTCACAAAGTAATGGTGAATAAAAAAGGCAATACAACGAATTTTGAATGTGGAACAGCCGTAAGAGCATTTTTAGAATAACAGCACTTGTAAATTATTTAAAGGCAACAGTTATTACAGTTTGCAAAGAATCAATAACCGAAAGAAAATGTCCATATTGCAAAGCCTGTGGTTGTAAAGTTTTAACTGAGGATAGAGTTCTGCAAAGAGTTGCTACACTTTTTTAGTGCGAAAGATGGAATATACGTCAAAATGCAGGTGAGCTCGCCGAATATAACGCTTAAGAGCAACACAGGACGGGTGACTTGCGTTCAAAAATTTTGCAGGCTAGTGACGGCGATATGATGAGATGCTCATACTGTCTTTGGCAAACATCAACATGGGAAGGACAATTGAGGAAGACCTCTCGTCAAAGACAGCGCCAGTTTTTTACATAGCATTAAAAGTATTGAGATCAGTTTCAAGACTCACTGAGTTTAAGCCTGTCGAAAAACTTAAAGCTGATACCATCTTCACAAAGGGAGGTATCTGCTTTTCCGAACAAGAACCTTAAGCGTGAAGAGCTCCAAAGGAAATTATCTTAAGCAGAACAATCAAAGGAGATATTCTCATGAGTGTTGATAGATAAAATGTTGGATGCAAAGGCATTGGTTTGAGTTTGAGATAAACTGGTAACTGATTCAACAACGTTCAAAACATTTCGCGAGGATAAGGCAATTGCCAAGGAATTTTATTTTTGATGCCGTTCAGAATACGGTAGAGAGTAGTAGGCGAAGCCTCGCGACGAATTCTGGACCAATACCGACGAGGTAAGGTCTTGATCAGTCTTTTCAAAAGAGTAGAAGACTTCTTGTACTGTGACTAGAAAGATCTTGAGAGATGAGTTATGGAAAAACTAAGGAACTTCCATATTTCGGCCAAACAGAAAGGAATGTTTAGAAGACCACCACGATGGGAAAGTTTGACTTTATTAATTGGTATGATTTACTACTTTTCTGAGAGGTTTTGAATTTGGATGACAAGGTATAATTCGAAATAAGGTTTGAATTTTGAAGAGAACAGTCTATTTCAAAATGAGTTGTTTCAATGAAAGCGAGGTTTTATTATCAAATCTTTAGAGTTCCATATAACATTTGCTTGAAGTTTTAAGTGTTATAAGAAAGTAGTCAGACTAAAAGAGATCAACGTAGACACAAAAGTTGGTGACTTGCTGGAGGCTGAAGGAAAATATGGTCAATCAGAGACGTTGACCCATAAGCAGAAATGTGACTAGGGAAAGTGAAGCTGACGATGGTAGATTGTTATCCATAAGCCAGTAAATTAAAGTCTACGAAGAAGGAGAGTTTATCGACCCAGAAAGATAGGTGTAGGTTAGATTTTCTCAGGATGAAGAAAGGTTTGCAGATCTCGCAAAGCATCTACAAGAGTCAGTCGGACGAAAAAAGACCAGTTGTGAATATATGTTTATAATATTAAGCCGCTTATTGTTTGAGAAAATACGGTTTTGATTTTGGTTTAGAGCACTACGGTCATTATTTGCTACACGAGGGCTAATTAGACCGGGTCCAAGTGCTTTAAGCCGATTCCGAACGACTGCATACGTCCATGCCAAGAGTGGGACTCGAACCCATGCACTCGAATATCAAATGCCAGCGCCCTAGCTATTCGGCCATCGTCCGGGGAGAAAATCCGAACTCCCCGAACTAAGAATTTCATTTTCAGGAATAGACAAGTGTGTCACGGGGTAAAATTACTGCGACATTTGAAAACAGATTAAAAAATGAAATAAGAGAATTGGAGTAAAGAAGAGAGCGGGGAGAAATAACAAAGCTGAATAGAGAAATAATAGACGGCGAAAGACCGCGACAAGAATTGATGAAGGCAGGAAATGAATAAACGATGGACTTAGTCGAATTCTATGGAACAAGATGCTTAGGTGCAATTACGGAATGAAAAGGCACACCACAAAGAGGAATTGCAGATGTGGAAAAATAATAAGGGAAGTGCAAAGCAGATTAACAAAGGGGAGCGATGAATTGGGCGATTTGGCTAAAAAGGTAGAAAATGTAAAACAGATGGAATTCGTAGAATATGGGAAGATGGCCGTGGGAACGGTGTGCTGGTGAGATAAAATGCCACACCTACGACAGGGTGGAGAGTAAGGATTCTGGAAGAAACAATTAGTCCAATAGAAGTGAAGTAAGAATATATTTGGACCAATTTAAACGAAGAAAAGAGGCGGAACTAGGAAACAAGGGCGAAAATATTTAGACTCAAAAAATGTATGAGAAAACACTTAGAGCTCCCATATAGAGATGTGTTGACTGACGGAGAAGCAGAGGTATTTTAGAGTACGAGCGACACGTAATGCAGAGAAAGGTAACTGCAGGACTTAGAGAGATAGAGGAATGAGTATTGGCAAATAGATTAGAAGGAAATGGCGGTGATAGCACACTAGCTGAGTGTGCTATTCACACACTATTCATCTCGGCCGTTTTATTACCTAATAAATACCGATTTTGGTCCAAATGATTTCCGCATACAGCAGCCTTAGTAATAATTTTTCCAAAATCTCCCGCTATCTCCACACGACATAAAGGTAAGCAGATTAACTCTAAACTCAGCGGTTGTTTTATCCAAACTGTCTCACCCGTAAATTCTTGTGGACAAATGAATTTCCTACTCACAATGCCAAGAGATGCACCACTGTCCCTAAGAAATTCAATCTTTTGGTCATTCACCTTACCTGGGAATGTATAGGATTCTAACAGATCAGGCTTTTCTATTTCTTGTACATTATTTACGGAACCCGACGTTGTTTTTTTCTGAAATCGTGGGCAGGATGAGCGAAGGTGCGTTTCGGAGCCACAACCGAAGCACTTTAAATTTACTCTCCGTTCAAACGCCCTAGTTCGGTTTACTGGACCATGTGCTGCTGACGCACCAGGGGGATAGAACTTTGGCTTATTTTCCCGGGGCTTCTCTTGTATGAACGGACGCGTTCTCTCTACCCTACTATCCCTCGCATCTTTAAATTTTGGGCCCATTGCTCTTACACTTTCATACCCATCTAGTAACTCAACCATTTCTGATTCCGTTTTTATATCGGACCATTTATCTATGAAGTGCTCGCGTACCTCCATCTTTGCCCTTTTCTTTATTTGATCCGCAACCAAAAGATCTTTCAGAGATTCAAAATTATCGATTTCTAAACCATCTAGCCATTCTTGTAAATAGTTCCGCAACTCGAACGCAAAGTCCTTCCAGGTTGACAGGGGGTTCTTTTGATGGGATACAAATTTCTGGCGAAAAGACTCCGGGTTTAATTTGTAACGGAGTAAGGGGGTCTGTTTTATGTGATCATAATTTTTTGCGGACTCTTCTGGTTCTCTGGCTATAACGCTAATTATATCAATCGGTAGGAGTCCTACAAGGTGCGAAACCCAATTTTCCCTAGGTATTTTTGTGCGTTTAACCTGTCGCTCAAAAAGTACTAAATATAAACTAATGTCCGTATTATCCGGATTAAATTCGGGAATTAATTTTTTGAAATTTATATCAGTGGGTCTCGAATTTCTACTTTCTGCGGTGCATTGGGAACTGGAAGTTCCTTGTGCGATTCTTAATTTTTCTAACTCAAAATTTAATTCAAATTCTTTGGCTTTTAACTCTGCCTCCCGTTGCAATTTTTCCTTATGTAGGGCCTCTTCCCTTTCCCAATTATGTATACGAGATTACTCTGTATACATAGCTCTGTCTTTCTAACTCTTCCTGATTCGCCTTCAAAATACGCTGGTATAATTCAGCCACGAATTCGGGATCATAATTTTCTTGGCTTGTAACCAAAACCTTCAATTCCAGTATTGTTTCGCTTCCTTTTCTAGGAATCTCCAGTTCCTGAACCAGTTTTACTAGATCCTCTTTTTTTCCTTTGCCCCAAAACGCCATTGCTATCCGTTAATTTACCGACTTAACAATAATAATAATAATAATATCTTGTAAGTTAAAAACTCAATAGAATCACAGTACTATTAAAATTACACAAAATTAAAATCGTAGACCTTAAATATTTTCTTAGAGAAAAGTATTTAACAATATAAAATGAACTTCTTTAAAATAATATTAAAAAAGAATTTTACAAAGAGAACAATATATCATATACACTCTTTAAGCAAAACAATTGAATCTCATCATACTATTTTTTTTGGGGATTTCTCTCTAATCTCCTAAATCAACAAAGATATTTCCGATAGGTCTTCAAAATTTTTGAATATTTTAAGAATTTTAACTACAGAATTTTAAGCAATAACTTCTAGAATTTTTGGAAATAGACTAACCCCCTTTTTTTTTGCTGATTGAATCTATTATAATCCATAGGCACAACCCAAAAATAATCTTCAGCCCTTAGGCCCACAATAACACCACACACTCACTTCACTGCATCGAACACCTTTTCGGAGACAGAATCACATAATTTTCTTTCTCTCCCGCAAATATAGGCCAAACACCCTTTTCGCTCCTCACTTGACTCGGAGAAACACGAACCACACGGGGAAATCAGCTGTACCGTTGACCTCCGACCTCAGGAGACGAAACTTGCAGGCGAAATCTAAACAGTCGTTCCTAGCGCTGGACGGAGTATGATACAACTTTCGAACCCACAGGAATAGAAAAAAATTTCTTGCTTTATCCTTCCTTCTGGCAACACAGCACGGCGAAAATATCTCTTTCCGGTCCCGGAACACTACGTTATCTCGTACCGTGAATTTCTCACATCAAAAGCTTCCACAATTTTTCTTACTGGCGTAAGTTTCCGTGAATGTCTCACACTTTCTTCTAACAAACTCTAAATACTACCGTATTCTTCTTCTAAAAACCTCTAACTAACTCTAACTCAATTATCCGACTTCTTCTGACACCAGCTGTAACGTAGTCAAAAATACGACAAGCATTTCGCTTCAATTTCTTTACTACGCTACCTTAAACACTACAACTACAAAAAGCAAGTATGTACAGCGAGTTAGAATTTACAGTTAGATATGTCAGGACGGCTTCGGGTTCATCGACAACGCAGCCTATCAGGCCGAAAGACCAGGAGAGCTGCGTCCTCTCTGGCACTCAAAACAGATCTCTTCCTCGTGGAGTATTGGGGGTCTTCTTTTATACGGTCGGCGAATTCAAAAGCTTTCACCGGCGTTTTAAGTGCTCGTAAGTGTCCAAAGTTTATGGGATTCCACATATCGCTATAGTGTCAAAATTCTGGAGAGCCCTCGAACCACTCTGGGATTTATGCCTTTTATAACGTCAGAACCGCATATTACACGAAATTTATGGCCTCTTATCCTAGAGTTTATGAGACCGCTCAGTTTAACATTTCGCCGATAGATGACATGTTCATGTTGAGGGGTAGGAACGAGCATCACAGACTTATATAATTACAATTTTCGTGTAGTAATGGAGACAACGTCACAGTCCCATGACCAGTTCAGCCTCCTTACTATCTCATCTCTCTCCTCCACCAATTCAACCTTATAAAGTGATTAATACAGATTCTAGAGAAGGAAAAATTTATGGAGGCAGGGATCAGGAGCCCCCCCCCTCCCCCCCCACACACACACCTGAACCACGAGGCCTGTCTGCCCTATAAGTATGTTTGTTCTTGAGCGAGCGAAGAAAACTAGAATTGAGAAAATTTCTTGAAAGCTAAAAATATTAGCAAAATAAAAAGATTGGTTATTAAACCAAAAATAATAGTTTTGAAGACCGTGGTAATTTCACTCTAAGATATTTCAAGCCATAAAATGTGGAAAGTAATATCAAAATGGCAAGCGCAATCGCGCCATACAAAAAATGAGAAAAAAGAACTCACTTTTTTCACCTGTTATGGTTTTTGGCCGAATGGAAGACGCCCAGCAGTCGATGGAGTTTGAGCTATCCGTAATGGTACAACCATGATACTCTGTACAATCTATGAACGAGCGATCAGGTGAAGAAGTAGAATAAATAAGTTTTTTTCCTTTTTGCGTCTTTTTGAAGCTGATATGTACGAGTATCAGTGTGATACTTGAGATTTTCAAATAAACAAAGCACATGTCCTGATAAGTTGTTAAAAAGGACTTCCAGCATTGACTGGAAGATTGATGACTATTTACTAAGAATTTCCGAAAAGATTTTCTCCGATTTTTCGATCAGTTTTTCTCAAATATCCTCAAAATTTGTGAGAGAAAGAGAAGAGTTGATCTGAGTATTAGAAAACACAGATGCTAAAGTATGATTTGAGTTTTGAGACTTTGAAAATTTCTGACTTAACTGCTTCCTAGCTACTGGAAAAGAAAGCTAGTCAGTAAACTTAAATTCAAGAAATTTTTCCACTTCGACGCGTTTCAGACAAACCTTGTCACCAGATCCACGTGATTCCCCACAGTGACAACATTAAAGTAGTAGAGCATAAGTTGCTGTCATGGTTTACAGAACTTTTGACGCATTTTTTCTCATCTGAAATTTTTAGTTGAGTGATCGAAACCTCAACAGTTGAGGCATTGCCTGGGTTTATTTATGAAATTCGAAACTTTATATAACGTATACCAAATTTTAATATCAGGGAGCAAAATAGTGCCAAAACAGTAACTTGGGTGGATTGAATGATTTCTTCTCTTTTAGAATGGAAACGGCGAATTTGTTTAGCTTTAAATCAAATATCGGTAATTTCGTCAAAGGTGTTTTTAAGAAGTATGTCAACTGGAATGCATCGCTAGAGTTAAATACTAATAACGTTATTAGGGAGCATTTCTACATTGACTGACATGTTTCCAATTGAACTAGACTGAGCTATTTCTACAGTACAGGTATGATCAAAGGTTTTTTAAATTTATTTTTAATGCAGAAACCTGTGGACAAAGTCCTTAGGTAAACAGAAATAAAAGGGGAAAATACAAAACAGAAAAGGAGAACAAAATGGAAAATACATAAACAAGTAAAGCGACTAGGATAAAAATCTCATGCAATCACGGGCCTCCCAATAACGTCTATACAGAGAACGCCCAGGGATAAGAAAGCTGAAACAGCTGAAAGACCACTTTGCCGTTAAATTAACGTTGCCCGGGTTGCTCCACGAGGAGGCAGCTCCAAAAGTGCACCCCGTATGATCAAAGGTAGAGTGATTATTTTATTATCTTTGCTGAACGACGAAATTAATTTCATTATGTTTTTATATTAATGTCTGAAGTTACATTTTGGAAGACCGCTTCCAGAGTGAGAAGAAATTTTGGAAATTAATCGCGACCTAACATTGGCAGAAGAAATTTCCATAGACTCTTTGCAAGAAACATCAGGAAAAATACAATTATTTGCTAATGCAGGGGGAAGAAGATGTTCTGAGGAGATATTTCCAGGTGCACCAAAAGAGAAAGGATGATAGAAAGAGAAAATGTTTGCCTTAGAATGAGGAACACTCATAAAAAGGACAAAAGAAGAAAATAAAAGAAAGATGAAAAGGACGGAAAGCAAAAACAAACATTGAGAGAAAAACAAAACAACACGAAATTATACCGGAAGGCTCTGCCTGGTGCATTGGAAAAAGGTACGAAAAAAAGAGGGGAAATGAAGCAAATACTGAAAAAGAATAGCAGAAAAACTGGAGCCCAGTGCAAAGGAACTCAGAAAAGCACCAGATGATTCGATTAATTTCTTTCAGGAGACAGAAAATAAAAAATATCAATAGTTTTTACATTCAGACTGGCAACGCGAAGTCTTGTCTACGCATTAAAAGCCACATCATCGATCGCGACATATGCAACGCTCTTTTTCTCTCTGAAGCTTGGTCGGTGTTGTGTTAGCTATGCATTATCTTTCAAATATTCCGAGTTTGACGCCTTTAAAATGGCATAGAAAGAATCAGGTATGTACAACAGCCACCTTTTATGATTTTCATTGTATAATCGTTAAATAGTCAAAATATTTAGCATTTATTTCAATAATTTTCCGAAAGGAAACGTAGAACCAGAAAGGATAGGCTTAATAAGCCACTGCAATGTGAAAAGCTACTTTTGGAAAAGTAATTTTCGTGAAAAATCAGGTTAAAAGTTTCCAAAATTTTCAGATGTAATTATCTTCCGATAAAGTTCTAATAATCTCAAGAATTTGTTGACGAATTCCTGTCCAAATTTCTATATTAGGTGCTAATATTGCCACGCCCAAAAAAAAGGTTTCTCTTTTTATTGTCCTGTGAAAAATAAACTCACTGTTACTGAATTTACCGAGTGTTGCAACGCATCATTTATCTGAAGTAATTTTAGTTAAAAAAAATATTTAGTTTTTGATAAAAAGTGATTTTTAAGTCTTCAAATCTTTTATCTCATATCTGTATGTAAAAAATTTGCTATATGTTTGCTAATTTCTCTGATTAAAGAAGACGTATTAAGAGTCTTAAATGTAATTATTATGATCGATTGTTTAAATTTTAGAGCATGTCGACTCAGAAATAAGGTGTAGCTAAGGAAATAAGGAAAAGCATTATTGTTTCAGAGTTATATCTTGAATTTATTGTGTGTCCCAGCGCCTCATTTATCTTAGGTAGTTCCAACAAATTTAGTTCAAAATTAGTAGCTAGGATAATTTTGTTATTTTGGGGATAAATACTGACCACTAAGTCTTCAAAGCTCTTATATCATAATTTTATCAATATAATTTTAATAAAATTATATTTATATGAGATACAGAGAATGGAATAAATCAGTTAAGTAAGAAAACGAATAATAAAATCTCTAATTAAAGAATAAATTTTTGGCAAAGACAAAGGAGCATAGTATGAAGTTAATTTATTTAAATTTCTTATAAACGTTATAAGATCACTCAAAATATTTGAGAAATGGATAAGAAACGACATTTTCATGTTGTCAAATTTATTTAAAAGAAATTAATGAAGCATCATACTCATTTAATGTTACGAAATTATGTTTGCAGTTGAATACAATTATTTTATCAATTATCAGAATTAGGAAAAAATAAAATAAAAAAGTAATACAATAATGATGCAAAAATTATACTTAAAAACCTACAAGGAACGTTTTGAAAAAATTCAAAACATTTATTGCATGCTAAAAATAATTTTTATTATTTCCAAACACAAAACAAGTGTGTATTTTACCGTTTCATTTTCGATTTATATATATTTTATCTTAGTCTTATAATTAAAAGTGATGGGGCTGATTTCTTGACTGGTCAGTTGCTCGCCAAGAGGATTTTGCGCCAATCCTTAAGCCGCTAGCTCGTTCTCTCTGCTAGGGAAAGTCGCCTCGACGAGCTACGTAACAAGGGTTGCTGTAATAGTAAGTTCAGAAGACAAATCAATACACAGATTTTTTTTTCTGTTGTATATGACCGCTTGACCGCACAGGGATCTTTTAAGGTAGGATTATGTTCCTCCATTACGGTCCATGGCAAAGCAAAATTTATGACGCTAAAACCGTCGTCGTGAGTTATAAATCAAGAGTGGCAGAGTAGACATAATATCTAACTTATTTTTCTTACCATCGACCTATTCTGCGAAGGTATATTTTTATCCTTCTCTTCGTAAGTAGGAATTTTATTGTAAAAAAAAAAGGAGGTAAACAACGATAAGTAATCTTACCAGTGGCGGATTTACAGATTTGCCGCCCGTAGGCTATTCAATTTTTGCCGCCTCTAAATTTTGATATCTTAGTCCACAATCATATCAATTTTCTATCAATAAAATTCCAACTTTATTAGTAATTATTAACAGTTATTTTGTGTGTGTATAATAATTTTTTTTTAAATTTGTAAATCGAATAAAAAATTTATGAACTAAATTTGCCGCCCCTTAAAATTTGCCGCCCTAGGCTCCAGCCTACTCAGCCTGCTGGTAAATCCGAAACTGAATCTTACGTTAATAGCCCGCGATAGTTTCGTTAGAAGAGACTACCTGACATTTTTTATTTAAATTTTTGTTAATTTTTTAACACTTGTTGGTATTTGTACAATTTCTTATTCTGATTTTTTGTAATTTATATATTTTACTTAAGCTTAATACATTTATATATAGCATATTTATACATCTATATAAATAAAGTAACAGACGTATTTGTCGAGTCACGTGAATGTCATGCATTCGAACGAATAGCATTCTCATCCTGAGAATGCGATTTTGGCAGCCATTTTGTTTTGGTCGAAAATCGGTGTATTATTTTTCTCATGAAAGTACATAAATCTTACATATTTGGAAAGAGCTTTGAAAACTGATAATTTTTTCTGCTTACAGTTATTTTGTTACTTTAAGAGTTTTAAGGATATTATAATTCTAAACAAGCACTCCGCCGGAGAAGCAGGCCACTCCAATTAGTATGGTGCAGCCATCTGTCGACAGCGACGGGAATGAAAATTGGCGGGAATTCAATACATTTGTATGGCCCTGAAAAGGGCTTTTTTTTCTTTTGTGGGGCCAATTTTTGTAATTGTATGATTTTATATTCTCATTTTCTTTAGTTAATATATTTTATTTTAGATTAATATAGTTATACATAGCATATTTATGCATATATATATAGCATAATATATTAATTTATGATAGATTTATATTAAATTGAAATCGATTGAATTAGATTGTTAAATGTGAATTTGTTTTTACTTTAGTTGTAGTAGCTGTAGTTCTTTAGAGGTAATGCTATAGTTAGTTGTTTTAAATTTTAATTAATAGGGTAGCCTGTTTTAGTTCTACGTGTAGTTGTAGATCGGTCAATGATGGACAAAAATACGGAAACAACGTTTCCGAGATGCATTTGACACCATAACTACATAATAATAATAATAATAATAATAATAATAATAAAATTAATCCAGCTTTTATTCAAGAAAAGACTTTTTTAATAATAAACTTCTATTTTAAAATTCATCACCGGAAATTTTTTAAATAAGTTTTATCTATTAATAAATTTCTTCATACTATTTTATTGAAAAGGGTAAATAAATAAATAAGCTGTGTTGCATGCTAACGGACGGCTAGCACGAAGCGGCGGGGTTCAAGACAGTCCTACCCACTTGCAATGCGGAGGGCTGTGGTAAACAAAAACGGCGCCAAGTATGTCGCGAAAAATTTGGCTTAGCAACTGACTGATTGGTTAAGGATGGTGTTCCAATGATGAGACTAAAATATGTAACATAAGGGATAATAAACCATTTGCAAATGGAGATTTGTTGTTCGATTCCCGCACTGGCAGTCGGCTGTTATGCAGTTACATCTGATTTGATGATCTTATAAACTTGTCACTTTTGAAAAGAATGTCTACCATTTGAAATATTTTAGAACATGTATGAACCCTTTTTAATGAAGAAAATAGGTTTTAAAGTAGCTTTTTGGGGTCATAATGGATTGTAAGATAGACGTTTTTAATATTTTGCTTGAAATCAAGGAAAGTACTTCTGTGGGAAATAATTGATAGAGTACTGTATTTTTACTGCCTCTGTTTTTGTCTCTGGTCAGTAGTAATTTAAACTGTATATATATATATATATATATATATATATATATATATATATATATATATATATATATATATATATATATATATATATATATATATAGATAGATAGATAGATAGATAGATAGTCATTGAAAAAGGTGTCCGTGATTGCAACGTGAAATAAACATATAACAGAACTCATGATGTTTATTTTTCACCAAAAGATACAGAAACGAATCAAGTTTTGGACATTACCTAGCAGGTTTCGATATGAGCACCCCTCGTCACCCGGCACACATCTAGGCGATATTCGATGTCCATTCAGGTAGCAATCATCGCATTAGCCACAATCGCTATAGCAGCAGGGATTCTGTCCGATAAAAGGCGTAGGTTCGTCCCGGATCTTCTTAGTGTACATAATGTTTTTCATGTAACTCCATAGAAATAAAGTCTAGAGGGGTCAAATCGGGACTTCTTGGTGGCCAGAAAATTGGACCTTCTCTTCTTATCCGAAGTCAAAACCTATGTAAGAGGAAGCGCGACGTAACAGAGTCGGAGTATGCCCACAGCGCAGTCACGGTCACCATGACGGGGGAAAATAAAACTCCCAGAGTTAACATACCATCTGCTGCCACGCAAAATCCGATTGGTCGATTGTGTTCCCGGTGTGCACAACTGAAATCACGGACACCTTTTTCGATGACCTTGCGTATATATATATATATATATCTTATTACGTGGATTTTGAGGGATTAGAATAATTTAATATCCTTTTTTTCCCGGATATATTCGATAAGAGTAAAGGGTTGTAATCTCCAAGTATCAGCACATTATGTAGGTAAGTGCGTTAGAATAAAACAATTTATGCCCTTGCTAAATTCAGAGTACTAATTTATAAAAGATTTATAAAGAAACTACTTTTTAGTATGCTTAGAGTTTGAATTTCAAAGTTTGATATTTCAAAATATAAACTTGTTATTTCTAATGTTCTGTTTGGTGTATATATTGCTTTGTTGTACTTTTATGGAATCGTTTTTAATCAGACTGATTCAATGTTCTTTCAGATAAATGGCTGGAAGAAAGCTATTTGTGGTTTCCATGGACCCAGAGCAACAAGATTGAGTGCTAGTATTTTGGTAATTTATTCTAAAATATTAATATTGTTATTGCGATGTGATTTTCTAATAAAATATAACCAACACTGTTTTTCACCAAAAGCTCGAAACGGTTAAAGGCTTCTATTACGTTGTCATTTAATTATTTCTGCTGCAGAATGTTATTAAAGCTAACAACATTGTATATTGAAATATGTTAGGAGCATATATAAAGTCCACCACAACAAAAATAGTATAAATGAGAGAACGATTGTATCATAAAAAAAATCAATAGAGTGTATGCCAATGTGACAAACATTAATGCATAAGTGTATGCACGAAAATGAAGTTTGGGGACTAGAATATATTAAATTTTGTTTAAAGAATCTATTTAGGTATGGATAGAAAAAATGTTAACATATTGCAGATAAAGATTTAAAAAAATAAAATAAAAATAACATACAGAAAAGTCTGCTGTGTGCTAACCTTATTAGATTCCCTCGTCTCAATGTTAACCTATTGAGAAAATGTGTGGATTATTTACAGCTAAATAAATGCTGATAATCCAATAAAAATGGTATTTCAGATAGCTTGAACGTTTTTGCACATTGCAACAGGATTCATTTTATAAATTGCGGATTTATGAGAGAATAAAACACATTATACCAGATTTTTTCCCAAAAAATTTAAGTTTTAAAATATTATTTGCATTTTTTTTAATGAAAAATGCCCTAAGTTGCAAAATTTCTTTCTCTATTACGGAATAGAATTTTTTGAAGAAATTGGCAATCCTTAAACACATTTTCTCCATAGGTCGAATATAATAAAAGAAATTAAGTGTATTTAATAATTTTTACGTTCAATCTCCTCTTAAATAAATGCAAGATTTCTAACCTTTGTCCTACTCATGTAAACTGTAAATTACTGAATATTAAGAAATCTGGAATAGACGATTTTTCCCCCAAAAATTTAAGTTTTAAAATATTCGCTTTTTTTTTTAATGAAAAATATTCCAAGTTGTAAAATTTCTTTCTCTATGACGGAGTACAATTTTTTGAAGAAATCCGCGATCCTAGGACACATTTTCTCCATAGGATAACATTGAGGAGAGTGAATCCAATAGGGTTAGTACACATCAGCCTTAATTTCCTAAAAGAAATATTAGTATGTGAGAGGACAAACCTAATGTATCCTTGAACGAAACAAAGATTTCGCAAATGCAAGTTAGAGCTCATTCGAAATCGAATATAATAAAATAAATTAAGTGTATTCAATAATTTTTACGTTCAATCTCCTCTTAAATAAATGCAAGATTTCTAACCTTTATCCTACTCATGTAAACTGCAAAATACTGAATATTAAGAAATCTGAAAATAGGCGATGTGGTGAGAAAAATAGTCTTTCTTTCAAGTGTCGTAAAATAATTAGCACGTTCTAATTCTTCCACCACCTACCGTTGCATAATTTAATTAATACGCGAGGTATAGACATAATATTGTTACTAAGATTTCATTTATACATACTCGTAAAATTTTAAATAATAAGCTTAAATTTGTTGTTTAACAGTTTTATGTAATAAGAAATTCGTCAATATTCTGTTTTTATTACTGTTTACTTATATGTTTGCATGTAGACAGAAATAAAATGTTTAATGATTAACTGTACAACTGTCATTAAATATTTCTACTCTTTATTAAGATTTTTATCTTATATCCTGTACAATACTTATATTTTTTCAGAACTCAAAAGTATGATGGAAATCGGCCAATGAAAATAATATGCCAGCTACCATTTTTCCATCTATTTTGTTTCTTCATTTTTTCGTAGCTTTTTCTTCACTGTAAGCTATTTTACACGCGTTCTTCCCTTTAATGGTTAATATTTAATAAAATTCTTCTGTTTATAAACCCTCCTAAAATTCTATATCCAATATAGCTTCATATCTATCTTTTTTTTTCGCGCATTCGATGACAATTTAAATTCTCTAAGTTTCAACAATTAATGGTCAATGATGCACATATTAAAATTAAAAATTTTCTTCAAAGTACTTGCCTGTCACCCCAAGCAAGTAAATGTTTTTCGGATACAAAATTAAATGAAGACAAACTATAAATAAAAAGATATTACCGGATAGGGTTCCTACAAATCTCATGGAACAATGTAACACGCCTATTTTTATTTAATAGTAACTGTCACCTTTTGAACGTCCAGGTTACTAATACAAAATTATTTTCATAGAATTTCTCCTAGTTTGAGATAACAAGACGTGTTATAAACCTTAAATGCTCACGTAAATATAAAAAAAAAATGTAGCCCCAACATTGAAGAGAATATATTAAATTTTGTTTAAAAAATCTATTTAGGTATGGATAGAAAAAAGATTAACATATTGCAGATAAAGTTAAAAAAAAATAAAATAAAAACAACTTGAAGAAAATTCGATAATTAAGGCTGCTGTGTACTAACCTTAATGGATTTCAATGTTAACCTTTGGAGAAAATGTGTCTACTATTATTGTACAGCTAAATAAATGCTGATAATCCAATAAAAATGGTATTTTAAGTTAGCCTGTACTTTTCTGCACCTTGCAACAGGATTCATTTTATAAATTGTGTCCACCAAAGCAATGTTTCAGACTTTAAAACACACAATACCAGAAAATCTGTTAATCTCTTTATCTGAATTATCCAAATAAAGATGCAATTTACCGCACTAAATAACCACTAAATCATGAAAAACATGGTAATTATTGTATTAAATGTGGTGAAAAAGACAATAGACTAGGTAAACGTTTCCTGTTTTAGCTTTGTGTGAGTGGTAACTCTCAGTTCAATTATGAGTGATAAAGGGGAAATTCTATGTTTTATCCAAATCTGAATATGATTACTCTCTAAATTTAACATAGAGGAATCAGAAATATTTTGACTCTACCGAGAAAAACAAATATTTCCACTCAGATCAAATATAACTCAAAAGAAAATGCCCTCATTTTAAAGCAAAACGAAGTATTTATGCAAATTCTTTTGCTTTTAGTAAAATTTTCTAATTTCCTGAAATTTATTTTCTATTTCTTTTATTTCTTCTTCACCTTCTTCTTCACTGCACTTTCTTCTTCACTGCATTTTCACCTTCATGCTGTAGCTGGCATTCAAAGCACTGAAGGTCCTAATGTGGTCTTAATGTGTATTCACAAGAGGACACATATGAAGAGGACGAAACTCCCCATTACCAAGAGGATCAACACAGTCCTACAGCGATTAGTGTGTTGTTGTTGCTTGAACATTCAAGAGAATGACAATAGCAAACTACGGAGCGTAGGTATGCGGCTCCGGTTTTATGACACTATAAGGGCCGCAATCCGACTTAGACCGGTGCCACCACAATTATCACCGAGCGCCTCCAGGGGCGACATCTGGTGGGCTTGTACCTTTCTTCATCTCCTGCCACCACATGGAAGGACTTTCCGGTCTACAGATTTAATAAACCCGTACGCGTATTTCCATAGTGCACGGTTACTCTGCAATGGTGGGAGGAGCCAACTATTTCGCCCAATCATTCGCCTCCAAGGATACGAGCGCCACAGTTTGTTTACATTCAAATCTCCAACAACACGTTACATTCAGATATCGTCATCGTTTTTCTTTTTTTTTAAAGTTAATTCAGATATCGCCTCGTTTCTTTTTAAGTTAATAAGGAAAGCGTAGTACCCAAAGAGTTTCTTTATAAAATTATAAAGAGTTCTGTAATTCCAGCTGAAGATTTTCACTGTGAAGTCAAAAAAATGTTAACAGTGAGGAAGATTTCGTGAAATGGCTAAAAGCCTTCCAAACAGTTACTAATACTTCTTGGACACTTCGCGATACAGTGCCAAAGGAAAAATCACGCTTTCGTTTGTTCAGAGATTATGTATGTCAATATTCAGCTTATCGCAAGAAGAAAGTAAGTATTAGTATAGAAATTTGTTTGTGTGAAATTTCAGTATTAACTTATATTTTGCTTACATGTGATCAAAATGCAGCTTATATTTGTGTTTGATATGACTATGGTCAAATTAAAAACTGTCATAGTATTTATTTTGATTTCAAAGGTGTAAATCAAATCCACATTGCAATATTTCATGTTAATCTCCTAAGAGTGGATAATGTAATTATTTTTGCTCAGTTGCTGATGAGTGCATTACCATATGCTGTGACTTATTAATTATAAGCTTTAAGTATCTCTCTCTCTATATATACACATATATATATATTATTTTTATTTCAGGAGGGATTAAAAAACAAAAATTGCTATGCTTCCTTAACTGTTCGAATGAAAAAATAGCCAATACATACGTTACAGAGATCCTTTTGCTAAAGATGGTTATTTCACAATAATCAAAATTGATTTTCACCATAGCCATAAAATCAATGTAGCAGAGGCATGGAACTGGCTTCCTAGATCTGAAGAGACAAAAAAGTGGTCTCTTCACACCTAGGAAACAGATTTTCATAGATTTATTTAATAATGGTAAGGATTCATCCGTTTACTGTTATATTAAAGAATGGATTGTAAATTGTATGTACTTCAGAATAAGGGTAACTCATTTTTCTTATGCTCGCTGAATTGCTCAAACAAAGACTTAATTAGCCAATGTTTAAAAATAAATTTACTTTTATTTTATCAATCCTGTTTAATCATAGCATTTAAATTTGCAGTTTGTTTGAATAAATACTGTTACAAAATTTTCATCCTTATTTTAATTTACATCTTACCTAATCCATAATCTGAATTTTAGATGTTTTCTCCTTTTACACTTAATTTTGTTTTCAGGATAGAAAAGTACATTTGATCATCATCTTAAAAAAATGCTTGCATTTCTTTGGCGTTGTTTCTCAGAAATGTTATATTAGTGTATTTTTGGAATAAAACTTTAAACTGCAATATGTAACATTTTAAAATAGCATATATGCACTATTTGTTTCCATCATTTAATTTTTTTTCTGTTTTCATTAAATTTTTGGTTAGTGTGCATGCACATAAACATAATTTAGATTGCAGTCATTTCTAATTTTAAAGAAAGATTAGTTTTTAATACAGCCTCTTTCTTATAATTTAGATAATACAGTATTTACGTATTAACCAATACCTTTTGCTTCACAACAATGAAAGTTTGAAGTGAAAAACATCAAACTACAGAGATAAACCTCTGAAAATTAATTCTTTTTTCCAAAACCAATGTAAAAAATGTGTATCAAATTAAAAATACCTTAAAATTCTTCAAAATGCACATGTTAAGTATATAAAATCAGTATAGACTAACATTTTTAAGACACAGCATATCTAATGAATAAAATTTGTGAACTATATAACAAAATTTTGAACTATATTATATTTTGATAAAATTGACTTTTTTATTTAAAGGCATGAGCCCTGCTGCTGCAAAAAATGATCACGAATCTTTGTTGTTGACTGAATGACCAGAACAGTTAGCTAACAGCTGGGTTATCCTCATACCTGATGGATATATGATATTCACCAAAAGTGGCTTACTGAAGACTTTGGAGGTCTTAATTCTGGACCTAACTTTAATAGGTGTTCTGTTTTATTATTTTATTTCTTTGTTGTTCAAATATTTTAAACTCTTTGAAATCTTGAAAAGTTCAAATAATTTCAAACATTGTTACATTTGATGACTATACATAACTATACAGCACTTACCAGATAAACACAGCCAAATCCTTTGAGCCGGGTAATGTACTTTTGTGCTTTTTGTATATACCAAACAAGTATATCTTGAAATTAATAACCACTTTGGAATAGAGGAAAAATGGGCTGAAATATAATCAATAAGTAGATCTTTAAGAACAGGTACTGGTCACCTCCGAAGAGAAGATCCCTCAGAAAGCAGTCGCTCGGGAGCAGTTCTTTTTTCATGAGGGGTGGAAAGTGTCAACGGGAGAGGAAGAGACTGTCACCAAACATCCCCCACTTTTCGCCAAAAAACAGTATTTGTCCCAAGGAAGAGTCGAACAGGTGTTTCTTTCTGCCGATGGGTAATGGTTTACCCTAATGGTGCATATACATTGGTGCAGAGTTCTCTGCCTGTGCCTTGGGGAATCCAGTGATTTATGTTCACTCTGTACTCTGTATATGCGTGGATCGCCTCCTCTGGCGGTCCGGATACATAGCTTCAAAGAAAGGGCGGGGGGTCAGAAGGGTCAAATGGTGTCGAGCGGGGTCGGGGGAGACACCAGATCAAAGAAACTCGAGGGACCTTGGCGGCGGGAATGGGGGGGGGTTCTAAATACCGTGACTAATGTGATGACAGGAGTCGGGGATCTGCAGGCAGAGAACTCTGCACCAATGTATATGCACCATAAGAAAAGGCAGTGTTTACAAGAGACAAGTGGGGAGGAATACACATCTGCAGTTAACAATTGAAAGGAAATTTTCAACACTATACCTATAGATATTTCACAGAGGATGAAATCAGAGTTTTTTGTTCTGTAAATAAAATTTGGCTTAAATACTTTTTCCATAACTTAAGGTCTTATATAATCATTTCATGTTTAATCCCTCATTTCTAGAACCGACCACTTATATCCCAAATAAAAACAAAATTTTGTAAAAAATAAGATATGTAAGAAATGCCTTACATAAATCCAAAAACCGAATTTACCGAAACACTGATAGTAATCAACTGTGTACAATGCATGTAACGGAAAAAAATCTATAATAAAAAACCACACTTCAGTAGTGTCGTTTTTATAATTTATTCGTGCTGTCATTAGTTTCTGAAAGCCCATTTGTTTTCTATTTGCATCAATTATTCATATAACTGGCCACACTTATTATTTTAAATGAAAAGAAAATTATCAAGACAGATCGCATCTCCTATAACAAAAGAAAAAACTAACAATTGCAGAAACCCAAATACCCAGAAATCTGCATCTATAATAATACATTTTTGTATGATCCCGTATTTATAAAAGTAAACATGACTCTAAATTTTATTGGGGATTTCTGAAACTCCCTCACATTACTTTGTGAAATAGTAAGTAGTATAATGCAGGCAGGGCCCGACTTTGATCCAATGGGGCCCTGGGCAAAGAAGACTTTTGGGGCCCCCTCCAAGGACAGATCCAGAGGGAGGTCATGTGCCCCCCCCCCTCCAGGAGTAGATTTCCACATGAACATGTGGGACACTCACCAAGGCCCCCCCCCCTCCATAAATTCAGACCTGAAATTCAAAAAATTTTCGACCAACAAGTCAGACATTTGAAAAATAACAATAATAATAATAATGTGTTAATTAATTTACTTTTAATGTTAATAAATAAATTCAGGAAATTTTCTTTTGAAATGAATATAGTGGGTGCACTGTGCCCCACCCAGGATTTTTTTTTCTGTATCCGCCACTGCCCACCTTTACTGAATTAACCTAAAACCAAATTTTCAAAAATATGTACAACTTAATACTAAATTAGGGGGCCCCATAAATTTGGGGGCCCTGGACAAGTGCCCCACTTGCCCATGCGGAAATCTGGGCCTGAATGCAGGGTTAAAAGTTTCAAAATACGCTGATTACATGAAAATAGAAATCAAAACATACGATGATTTTCTTAAAGCCTAAATACTTAAAACCTTCATAATTTTCTTAATGCCTTAACAGCGATAAATACTTTATGCGGAAAGGGTATTGGGGTGTTGATTATCCCCGACCCCTCATTTCGAGAATCGACCTCCCCGAGGCAGCAACCTTAAAACCAATTCCAGGTCCCTTCTGATGGGAGGTCTGCAGTAGGAAGGTATTGCTTTTGTAGGTTAGTATTTTTCCCCGGGTTTCCGGCAATTATTCCAGAAGTACTTTTAATCCAAAATTAAAATAAACTAGCAAAAATTTAGAATAGAATACACACAATTTTTAAATTTTATATATATATATATATATATATATAGAACACATACATATATATATAAAGTTGTCATTCCCCCCCCTATCCCCTCTGTTTTCATCATTCCATTTTCAACTAAGTTTGTAATTATTAACAAATTTACCGAAACTTCTATTGTATGTTATTGTATGTACTTTTCTCATACTTTACACTCACAGAAAATTTGAAGTATCTGTCCCATTACTACCTTTAGTTAGTTGTTTTAACATTTTTTAATAAAATCTTATTGATCAAAATATTTTTCTCCTTACTGCCTATATTTTAATGCATATATTAATTTCTCTTTAGGGTCATGCAAAGTAAAATTGAAGAATATAGAAAGAGTGGATGTATTCTTGAATTTCAAGAGGATCCTTTATCCCTTGTTATTGTGACACAATTGATGCAAAGAATGATTATATTTCTGAAAGGCTCAAATTCAGTTTTCATTGATTCAACAGCTTTGTGTGATCAAGCGAAGAGTTCAATGACTGTAATTTTAGTAGCAACCAAAGCTGGTGTAATACCTGTTGGTGTTGCCATTCATGAATCTCACTCAATGGAAAACTACAGTACAGTATTTTCTATAATAAGAAAGTTATGGAATAATATTCAACCTTTTGTTATAGAAAATTTTATGACTGATGACAGCGCTGCAGTAAAAGCAGCCCTGCGTAATGTGTTCCCAAATGGTAGGCAATTGTTATGCCAGTTTCATGTTCCTCAAGCATTTTGGAGATGGCTTTGGAATGGGAAGCATAATATTAACATTGAGGACAGAAAACCATTAACGCTGCTATTTAGAGCCATCATGTATTCACTAAGTTTGTCAGAATTCGAAGAAAATGTAGAAAAATTTTTCATTTCTAATATTACAAAAAAATATGGACTCATAACTTACGTCACCAGTTTGTTAAAAAGAAAGGAAGAATGGTGTCAGATATTTAGACTTAATATAAAAATCACAGCAATAACACACACAATTACTCCGAGGCAACTGTGCGAGTATTTAAAGAAATTATTTTGACTCGTCTAAAAGCATTCAATTCGGTAGCTTTGATGGAATTTATCATAAATATTTTTGAAAAATATTTATGCAAAAGATTACTAGATGTTGCCTTTGGACAAATGAAAAAGAATCATATTCTTTTTCAAAAGTATCTGGATAAAGGAACAAAAGTTCTAGAGGAATGTACTGTTGAAAAAGATGACAGATTTTATATTGTACAATCACAAAATAACGGTGCATTTTATATTGTTGATATTGGTGTTTGCAGTTATCCTGTGGGTATACAAGGTGCTTTCTGCAAGCATCAAGCAGCTGTACAGCTGAAATTTAATATAATATTTCCTAATGCTCCAATTTTGTGTGAAGAAGAAAAAAGGCAGTATTATGGAATTGCTGCTGGCCGTGAGAATATTCCTTCAGACTTTCTAGAGCCAATGATTCCTTTATTGCCAAAAAGATCGAAAACCCTAATCAACAAGATCCAATTGCATGCAACAGCCATGCAGAGATGTCTGTACAGAATGAGGAAATGGAAGAGAACATAACAAGCTACCAAAAATATTGCTAACACCTTCCGTAATGAAATGGAGAGATTTGCTAGCTTACTTGACAGCTGTGAAGACGCTGAAATTTTAAATAGTGCTAAAAAATACTTGAAGAAAGCTACAAGAGTTACAACAGTTTCCGGTCTTCATAAATTTTTTGATGGATTTTCATCACATGGTTTTACGAAGACTCAAATGAGTAAAAAAATTGAAGTACAACCGACAGCCATTAGCAGAAGAAAAACATTGTACAGGGGTAGTCTTTGCTGTCATGCTGGAAGACCCAGGAATGACGCAGCTGAAAGAATTAGAAAACGTGCAAGAAATTTAATAAGAAATATAAAAAATAATAAACCAAATGCTGTAAGCCATGGTGCTGGCCACTAGACTGACGTTTTAAATATAATAAAAATATTATGTATAAATCATTGTCTTTATTTTATAAAACTGGAGAGTTTTTTTAAATAAAACATAATATAGAATAGCAATTTCTAATCTTTTTTCACTCGTATCTCCATGGCAGTTCATTCTTATAAAATGTACCCTTCACATTTGCAAAATGTTTCTGATTAATATAGTTGCATTTATTTTAAATTTATATGTTGTAACTGTAAAAAAAAATAGAAAAAAGACACATTAATAGTATTAAAAAGCAGTGTATATGTGTTTATCTTTAAAATTCAAAAGATTCAATAAATTCAAGTTAATACATTACAGATTGCATAAAAAATTGCACTATATTAATTAACTCTTTGTTGTTTGCATTTAATTTATTAATAACAGAAAAACTTCATGATGAAGTTCAAATAATTGTTATGGTGTTATGAAAACACCATAACAAATATTTTATATAGGACATGTTCAGCACATCTCAGAGAATATGTGCTATAGTGACATGCTTATAACACTATCTTTTGGGATGGAATCTCCACTACTTATCAAAATAACAAAATGGGGAGAACAAGGATTTTGCTCAAAGTTAAATAACAAAGAAAACCTGACTATCACTTCCTTCATGTTAATTCAGATTCTCATATTTCAGCTTGTATTTCATCTTAGACTGTTAATGTCTAGAAATATTTCTGTCATTATTCAATTAAATATTTTGGTGTGTACCCCTTGTTGGAAACCAGTGTCATAAAACATTAATATCAATAATTTTATTGTTAGTCTGATTTTTACGGTTCATTTCCACACTGTTTCAGAGTAGGTTAGCTTTTCATGTCAGTTTTCAATGTAAAATACATGTTTTGGTTATATCCTTTTGTTAAAGTGATGAGACAAAACAATGAATTGTTTTCATTAATTCTCATTACAATCGGATAAAGTAGCAGTTAATCAAAAAGCATAGTGAATTTTATATATATATATTTTTAAAAACATGTTGTTATAATAATAAAAGCCACTTTTCTTTAAAAAAAAGATTATTAGCTTATAATCCTGAACCTCAAATGAGCATAAATAAACCTCCTAAAGATTATTTTTTAGATTCATGTAGAATTTTATTTAATGCTGAAATCGAATTAAGAAAGTAATTAGGCTTGTGGTGCATATGATGATTGGGAGGTGAATGGCAAGTTACGAGAACTGTAGAGCGCAAATATTTTACACATGTATGGAATATACACGGTAGAATTTCTATGATAATACTGTCTGGATGACTGAGAAAAATATAATAAATACTGTACAGATTCAGAAAAAAGTGTAAAGAAAATGACTGTTATAGGGGGAGTTACCATCTGGCATGTTTGTCAGTGAGTGGAATATACTTGTAAATATTAGCTATTGCATATTTATAGTTTTTATTAAGTTTTAGTGTCATCTGTGAATATCGTATAGTGAACAGAGTGATGTCGTGAAATGTGTCCATAAAATATATGATGCCTGTAATGGTCTTATGTGATGCATACAGTGGTTAGTACCGTGGTCTAAGTTGTCAAGTTGAGGTGAATTACCAATCATTAATTATGCACTCACTATCTACTTGTTCGACCACGCTGTTCGTATCTGCGTTGTGTTTATGAAGAATTACAGATTATCTGATTGATTATTACACTCATACACATTATTTAAATCAACACATTATCTTTAGTATGTAAGTTTTACACTTAATTCATTTATGAACATTATTACACAATTCACTTTCTAGTATTCGTAAACCTTCTATGTTAATCACTCTACTTTCAATTAGTTAATTACGAGGTATTCCCTCTAAGAATCAATTATCAACGTTTGCTTAATACATTTACTCATTGACGCTTAATACTTTTGCTTAATACATTTACTCATACACAATACCTTCATTGACGATTCTTTCCAATCTTTTGACGATGTGCCCACTACGAATGGCAATCACTGGCGGGTGGGGTTTTTATGTGACATTCTGCACGCTCCTTCAGAAACTCGTTCCATTGTCCGTCTCGTTGGCTAGATGTCGTATCTCGCTAATAGCTCCTTGGAATGTGGGGCACTCCTCTCGTCTTGTTGTCGGTTCGGGGCTTATTCACAGGATTTCTGCTGGCTGGGGATTATTTTCGTCTTCCGTCGCTCTTTCAAATTGACCATCATCTAGAGGGGTTTCTCTGCTTATTGTGGACTCGAGGCATTCGGGTTAATAACTTCCCGTCACTCCCATCAATGGCTGGCTGGTTGCCGTCCACAGTACTAGTGCTCTCTACATAAACAAATGTCTAACGCCGCTACTTCGCTGCCAGCTCGCGAGTCGTCATTTCATAATTCTCTAGCATGAATGAATCTTTTTCTTGCGTGTCTATTTTTTTAGTCCACTACTTTCTTACCCCCTTTCATTTTGGATCCGCTCATTCCTTCGTTTTCTTATTGGTCAGATATATTTTATTGCTATTCTATTGGGCTACTCATTTCTTTCCAGAATCTTCTTTTTCTCCGCCTTCTCGTAGGTGGGGCCACTCGCCTCCCCGCATCATTATTCCCACGGCAATATTCCCATCTTCTCGAATATCCTCTGTTTCCGATTTTCCACCACTTAGCCCAAACCATCACTATTCAACGCATTTTCCTCGTTAGTGTGCTTTCCCCTCTTCCTATATCTTTCACATCTGCATCTGGTCTAAGCATACCCCACATTGTACATTTCCTTTGGCGGTTTCTTTTTCATCCTTAATGACACTTAAACATCCTGTTTCTTTTCTAAACTATGTCCACGTCCCTCGCTTATTTATCACTCGTCATTGCTTCTCTTAACTCGATCATTTCTTAATTGATTCCTTCATCTGTGCCTAATGTTGCGGTGCTTTTGAACCGTAACAATGCCTATATCTGAAGTTGTTATATATTGCTGCTAATGGTATATGCTGCTGACAAGATAACTATTAACAGAATAATTAGTAATTTTAACTATATAGGTTCAATCTGTACAATTTTAACAGACGTATGACAGTTAACAGAAAAATTTAATTGATGTACTGATGGTGGACAAAATATTACGAACACCTGTGAAATAATGGAAAATCTATATTAATAGAGGGTTGGACCACCCTTTGACTGAAGTACAGATTTAATGCTACGTGGGATAGATGCATAAATGGACAATATTTAAAGGAATATTAAGCCATTCCTCCTGCAGAGCGGTCTCTAATTCCGAAAGTCCGGATGGAGGTGGAAATCGGGAACGAAGTTTGGACTCCAAATATTGCCATAAATGTTCAATAATATTCAAGTCCGGAGACTGAGGGGGCCAGGCGAGATGTTCAACTGCATCGTCATGCTCTTCGAACCATTTTTGAACACACCTAGCAGTGTGGATAGGGGCGTTGTCGTCTTGAAAAAGCGGTCGCTCTCCAGGGAATACAGTCTGAACAAAAGGATGAACATGATCCCCTAGAATGCTTAGATAGTGATTGGATTTGATCCTCCCATGCAGAATAACAAGTGGCCCAAGACCGCGCCAAGATATCGCACCCCATACCATAATGGAGCCACCCCCCATGTTTCACAGTCGGCAAGAGGCATTCAGGATGAAACGCTTCTTTGGCCGTTCTCCAGACATAAACGCGTCCTGTCGTCTGAAATAGGGTGAATGACGATTCATCTGACCATATTACCTGTTGCCACTGCTGTGGGGACCAGCCTTTGTGATCTCTGCACCATTGGCGTCGCTTGAAAGGATTAGTTGCTGTCACCAAGGGTTTACGAATTGTCACTCTCTCATAAATGTTCGCAGCATGAAGTTTCCTTTTGACAGTTTTTGGTGAAACGGGGTCCTGGAGATGACTGTTCATTTCGGATGTTATCTCGGATAACGATTGCTTGTGCTTTCGGGCTACTATGCGCTTCAAGACCCGTCTATCCCTATCAGCAAGCTTGGACTTTCGGCCACTGTTGTGCTTTGAAGACGTCGTCTTACCCTCTTTCGTGTACGCTGTCATAACGGCTGATACCGTACTCCTTGCAAACCCCAAAAGGTTTGCTGTTTCCGTAACCGATGCTCCACTTAAACGAGCTCCAACTATCATTTCTCTTTGGAACTCTGACAGGTTTGACATTTCAACTTATCACAGACAGTTCGATAGAAGCATGCAACGTAGGTGACTGCTGTTGAGAGACTGATATCTTCCTCTTCACGCTCACTAGGTGGCAGACTTCTGTTGCAGGTGGCGCGGATGTACTGCAGGTGTGAAATACGTCATACTTTTTCACAAGTGTTCGTATTATTTTGTACTCCATCTGTATTTCTCCATTTGATTGCTTCAGAAATATGGATTTGGAGAGGGGCTAAGACCAAATTAAACTAAACTGGTAAGGGATAAGTATATTGTTTCAATAAAAATGAATGCTAATATGTTGCAGAATAAAATTTTAAATAATTTTACAAAGAGTGCACATTGAACTTACAGATATATAGCTGTTAGGACTTAAAATTAGGTTTGCTTCTAGAATTTTTCAATAGTAGGAGAAGTAAATGCTATTTTATTGGGGTTATTTTGAATTAACAGGGTATTTTTAAGTACGATATTAGTAAATATGCCTCCTCCATAGAATATCTTTTCAAGTTATCTAATATTCCTATAATTTCAGGTTGAATATACTGGCAAAATTTTACTCTAATGCACACACACACACACACACACATGTATACATATTTCGTTCTAGTTTGATTTTGCTTAGAATCTCCATATTTCTGTTTTCATACTCAACTTCTACCATATATATATATGCATGTACAACGAGACGCAAAAGAAATTGAATTCACACTTCTATAGAGGTGTACATTTCAACACAAGCACTTAATGCATGAAAATACATGTCTTTACAAAAAGCGACTCAATTTGGAAAATACCTCTTTACTTCAATATAAGCTATTGCATTCATATATATATATATATATATATATATATATATATATATATATATATATATATATATATATATATATATATATATAGTTCACTCTCTGAAATATAAAATATTCTATAATCTGCAGTATATTTTTCATGTACACAGTTATCAATTTTTGAGATATAAACAATGACTGTTCACAGACTCCAAGAAAAAGTATTGAATCAAAAATTCGTGAACAAACATTTGAATCTATGTTTGAAAAACAAACAGTGAAATTTAAAATAAAATTTAGATTTTTTGCTTTAAATGTATTTGTTGAGTGATTTTTTTGAAGTCACATAAGTTGCACCAATTTCTTTTATTTTGACACGTTAATGTATGATTAAGAATATTAATTACAAAATTTACACAAGTAAAACAAAACTGTCTAATCTGCACAACCTTAGGCCCTAAGCTGTATGGATTTAACATAGTCCATTGTGTATATGTTTATATACATATGTGCATAAGGCGACCAGACGACCTCGAATCTCCAGGTTACATTTACATAAAGGCATACATAATATAAATAAATTCATTTTGTTAAATCAGATCTTATAATACTCAGTCTAATATCTATTTCTAACAATTAAACTATACGCGAAATCAACATATCAGCGTGAACTTAAATATATAAACAAATCATGTTGGCTACTTATGAAGGCGAATGATTGGGCGAAAGAGATGGCTCCTCCCACCATTGCATAGTAACCGTGCACTATGGAAATATGCAACCCGTACTCGGCGTAGACACGAGGCCATTCAGCGCTGCTTGTCGGTATTCTAACCGATCTTCCTCGGTTCGAAATCTGGTGCTCTAACCTCTTGTGAGGAAAGTGAACGAAATTATTTCCTCACATCAATTAGGTAATTGTTGAGAGAGCATCAATCTCGAGCCTTGGTCAGGCAGTCGGGTAAAAATAATAATAATAATAAGTAAATATTATATAATAAGTAAATTAAAATATTAAAATATTAAATATTATATAATAAGTAAATTAAAATATATTATTTATAATAATAAGTAAATATTTTACCATTGTATGTTTTGAATATAAATGTTAAACCAAAGCTTAGTGAAACTGATCTATCTTTAACTGCATATGGTAATTTTAAATTGAAGCCAGAAGGAATGATTATTATTAATTGTTCCACTAGTAAGCTTAAAAATATTCCTTTGCAATTCTATGTAGTAAATGTAGAATCCAAACCAATATTAGGGTTAAAATGTTGTAGGGAATTAAAATTAATAGAAAGAATTGATACTATAGAATCCAGTAAATTAAGTAAAAATGAATTAAATAGGCAATATAAAGATGTATTTACAGGGACAGGTGAATTTCCAGATGAGCCGGAATTTTAAGATACACATACAGGGTGTCCCAAAACGACCGCATAAACTCTGCACAGCTAGATTCCTCATTGGGAGTACATAAAAACTGCCCAAAGAAGCGTTCCTGTACGATTCATAGTTTACGAGAAAAATACGAAAAACAAACTATGACGTCACTCCTAGTGCAAGGAAAAACACTTTACTGAACATATCAACAGCATGCACAATTTAAAGCAGATGTTCAAAGTGTCCGCCGTGCATGTCGAGGCAGGCTTGAGCACGCCGTGTAATGGCTGTCATCACTCGTTGCAGCACCACGGGGTCCACCGAAGTACAAGCAGCATGAAGACGAGCAACTAAGTCCATTTGTGTTGTCACTACGTCTCGATACACCAGTTCCTTGAGATGGCCCCATAGGAAAAAATCCAACGGTGTAAGATCTAGCGAACGTGGCGGCCATATAACCGGACCCCCACGTCCGATCCAGCGGCCGGGGTATTCCATATCCAGCCAACCACGTACAGGAGCATAGAAATGCGCCGGAGCCCCATCATGCTGGAACCAAAGTCCCTGTATTGCCGCTAATGGTATGTCATCGAGGAACTCAGTTAAGAACTCATTGAGAAACACCAAGTACGACTGTCCCGAGAGCCGTTCAGGCAACATATATGGTCCAAGCAGGCGATCCCCGAGTATGCCGGCCCACACGTTAAGAGACCAACGTTCCTGATGCTCCGGATTGCATGCGGATTGACCTGGGACCACATATGGCTGTTGTGATGGTTGAATACCCCATCACGAGTGAAACATGATTCATCAGTCCACATGATATGTGCAATGAAACCATTATCTGTGTTCTGTTGCTGCAACAGCCATTCACAGAAGGCCACGCGTTTCTGAAAGTCATCTGGTTTCAGACCTTGCACGGTTGTGTACCGAAATGGGTGTAGCCTCTCAGACCGTAAAAGCCTGTGCACAGTACTTTTACTCGAAGTCATCTCACGGGCTAATGCGCGTGTGCTTACCTCGGGCGTCTCTTCTACCCGCTGCAGTATTGCATCCGCCTGTGCTACCGTCAGGCCGCTCCGCGGTCTTCCAGTATCGTGAAGATTGGCTGTTGGCAAGACGCTTCCCGTATTTCGCAGTTTGTCGTCCAGCCTACGGATGACGTTGATATCGGGAGGACGGCGGGACGGATATCGACGGACATACTCCCTAGCAGTTCGTAAGGCATTTCCATTACATCGGCCGTGTATCAAGTACATGTCGCAGTAGTCAGGAACGGAGTACATGGCCACCATACGAAGACTACCGGTAGCTGCAAGATGCAGCCTTTTAAATACCAGTTCAACGGCGGCTTAACGTCATTCCATGGCGCGCGCATATGCATGACGCGATATGCGCGGCGAACGTTTTAAATATTATCGTCTGGAAAGATATGCAAATATTGCTGTTGATATGTCCAATAAAGTGTTTTTTTCTTGCACCGGCAGTGACGTCATACTTTGTTTTCGTATTTTTCTCGTAAACTATGGATCGTACAGGAACGCTTCTTTGGGCAGTTTTTATGTACTCTCAACGAGGAATCTAGCTGTGCAGAGTTTATGCGGTCGTTTTGGGACACCCTGTATACATAATACATGCATATATATATATACATACCAAAGAGGTAAGCAACGATAAGTAATCCTACGGTAATAACCCGCGATAGTTTCGTTAGAAGAGACTACCTGGATGTTTTTTTTTTCTCTTTTTTCTATTTTATCAAATGTTCAATAAGGAATGGGTGTTAATACCATTAATTTGACAACTGAAAAGGAAAAATTATGTTTCTGACGTTGAATAGATTTCTTTGGGAGTCAAGTACCGCATTTATATTTGAAATAACTTTTTAATACTGTAGAAGTACTGACGTCTTTCAGATAATCAAGAAAAATGTGTCGTAACTGATAATAAGGCCTGTCATCACTTACAACAACGATATGCCTTTTCCTCTTAGACATCAAGAAAATTTCAAACTTCATACAATAATAATCATTTTATCCGAGTTATATATTTTTTTATTTTCATAAAGAATACAAGAATACACCCAGAAAAATCAAAATCGCTTCTCCCTAGATAGATTTGATCAATAGAATTATTTTTAATATAACGAGTACTCTTTTCTAACCACCGTTTGTACGGGAAATTTTACAAACTCAGTCTTTACTGGTTGTTTAAGGTTGCTGAGTAGTGCCCAATTGGATTCCCTCAGCTCATTGTTAACTTATCGAGAAAATTTTTCGAACGATTGTTGACTTGGACTTAAAGATTTTTTTTAAATTGTACTCTGTAACAGAAAAAAAAAGATTTTTTTTACTCGCGTATCTTTTACATTTTTTAAAAATTAAATTAAATTAAATTTGAGAAATCAGGGGGGGGATGTGGTATACTGTGTATTAAACGCACATGATTTCCTTTGACAGACGGCATTTCTGAAATGAATGTCAAGAATAAATTTCCTTCTCTATTACCGGAACAATTTCAAAGAAAAAAGATTGGATATTTGTGGTGAAGGCTTCAGGCTGGTGAACACTAACCCTTTTGGATTCGCTCATCTCAGTATTAACCTATGGAGAAAATGTGTCCAAGGGTTGCCGAAATGGATTGAAATATACTTTACTAGCTGAATACCCGTACTTCGCTACGGAGTACATTCAAATTAAATACAACGATCAATGTATGCAAATAATGCCAATATATATATATATATATATACTAGCTGGAAACCCGCACTTCGCTACGGAGTACATTCAAATTAAATACAACAGTCAATGTATGCAATTAATGCCCCCCAAAATATATATATATATATATATATATATATATATATATATATATATATTTTGGGGTATATATATATATATATATATATATATATATACAGTCGAACCCCGTTACAGCGAACCCGGTATATAACGAACTCCCGGATATAACAACCGAAAATTTTGGTCCCGCCGTTTTCCTATTGTATTTAATGCTAATTTATCCTTTTATAGCGAACCTCTGGAATCCTTAAAATCGGCTATAACGAACCCTTTTTTCAGTCGACTAATGAATTTTTATTTTTTATTTTTAAACATTTTAAGAATGTTGAAGATACAACGAATGTTGAAGAAGCAAAGAATGGTGAAGAAGAAGATGATGAAGATTTACCTATCGCGATGTGGATAGAAAAGCAAAAAATTTCATCATTCACAGATAGTGACATGCAATTGTTCGAAACATGTGATGATGAAGTCATTTCATGTGAAAGTCCGACTGATTAAGATATTGTGGAAGAAATTGAAATAAACCATTCTGAAATCGAAGATTCTGCATCTGATGCCGATGAAGAGGAGCACATAAATGACGAATTCCCCACCATCTAAGATTGTACAGCAGCGATGGGTGTTATTAATAAGTTTTTGTCAACACAAACAGGGAAAGAAAGAGTATTGGAGTCACTCGATGTATTGGACAAAGAAATTCATAAAATCTTTTTGAAATCGGCATCACGTCAGCAGAAGATTACCGATAATTTCTGCATCAAAACAGTGAATCATTAATGATCAATTTTTAATAGATTCTATCATTTTTTCAATACATTATTACTGAATACACATAGCAACTAATGAGTTATACATTTTGTGAGCTCTAACATTTTTCTTAACGGTTTGGATATAGCGAACCACCGGATATAGCGAACAAAACCTTTGGTCCCTTGAAGTTCGTTATAACGGGGTTCGACTGTATATATATATATATATATATATATATATATATATATATTTATAATAAATACGATGATCAATATATACAATTGATGTACAAAAAAATATATATATTTATAAAAAAATCGTAAGGGACATTTTTATAGACAAAATAATGTCCAATCGTCTGCCGTATTAGCAAGAAAAAAATATTTTTTGTCTATTGAGTTCTTATGCACGTGACGATAAATTTATTTAAAGTACCAGAAAAAGAAATCACATGATCAGCATTTAATAAATTAAATTCTAAAAATTAATGTTTAAAAATTCACCAAAAATCAGAAAATAGAGGTAAAGATTCGAAAAAGATCTCATTTTAAAGGAATTTTTATGATCTTTCTCGTGGTATAAATTTTATAACGCTCAATGTATTTTTTTAAATGCAAACTTAAAAAAAGTTTCTAAAACAGCTTAAAAATTTAATTTAAAAAAATCTAAGAAGAATTTTTCAAAAATCTCTCTTAATGCACCCCTACACTATAAGAAGAATCGCCATGCAAAATTTCAGCCCTTTAGGTCCAGCGGTTTGGTCTGTGCGTTGTATGTCAGTCAGTGAATGAATGAATCAGTCAGTTACGGAACTGTTTTATATATATAGATATATACATATATATATTTATATATATATACAACGATCAATGCATACAATTGATGCAAAAAAAAAATAAATAAATGTATGAAAAATCATAATGGTTATTTTTATAGACAAAATAATGTAGAAGAAAATATTCAAATCAAATCTAATAGAACATACTAAACAATATCACGCAGTTAATATAGTACAGTTTCAGGAACATATCTTTTACTGTATTTTAATATTTTTTTGGATAATGTTCAATCGTCTGCCGCAATCGCAAGAAATTTTTTTTTGTCTATTTCGTTGTTATGCACGTGACGCAAAATTAGTTTAAAGGATCACAAAAAGGAAAGAAATCACGTGTTGAGCATTTAATAAATTAAATTCTGAAATTTAGTCTTTAAAAATTCCCCAAAAATCAGAAAATGGAGTCAAGAAAGATTTCGTCTTAAAGGAATTTTTAGGATCTTTCTCGTGATATAAATTTTATAACCCTCAAATAATTATTTTAAACTAGCCGGGCTTCGCCCGGCTAGGCTCGGGCTTTGCCTAGCTACGCTCATCCGTGTAACATATTTATGTACTTTGGGCCCCACAAAAGAAAAAAAAGCCTACAAATGTATTAAATTCAAGTGAATAAATTCCTTTCAATTTTCATTCCCGTCGCTGCCGACAAATGGCAGCACCACTGCACCAGATGATTTGGTTTCTCAGCAGTGAGTGATTTTAGAATGAAAATATCTCTAAAACTATTGAATTAACAGACTAAGTGCACGAAGAAAAAATTATCAGTTTTCGAAGCTCTTTCCAAATATGTAACATTTATGTACTTTCATGAGAAAAAAAATTACACCATTTCCTGTATATTTCCCTGCCATTTTTTTCGAGGATTGGCCCACCCGGATGAGTTACGGTCACGTGATCTCTCGACTTCCACTTGTCTCTTTATTAGTATAGAAGATGCAAACTTAAAAGAATGTTACACAAACAGCTTAAAAATTTAATTTAAAGAAATCTAAGAAAAATTGTTGAAAAAAATTTTTTGTGCACCCCTGCACTATACGGAAGAATCGCTATGCAAAATTTCACTCCTTTAGGTTTAGCGGTTTGGTCTGTGCGTTATAAGTCAGTCAGTCACGGGACTGTTTCATATATACAGATTTTTTTTAACCAATGCGGAGGTACTTGTAATCAAACATTTTCCCTTCCTACGCCGCAGTTTTACTGTCCACGAACGGAGGCATTTTTCGTGGCGCAACGCAGGGTTTCGATCTGAGCACCCTCAGCACCGAGAACCAGCGCGCTTTACCGCTGGGCCGCCACAAGTCCATATGTTGTTGTTGTTGTTGTTGTTGTTGTATATGTTGTTGTATATGTTATTGCTGTTGTATATGTTGTTGTATATGATGTTGTATATGTTGTTGTTGTTGTATATGTTGTTGTTGTTGTATATTTTGTTGTATATGCTGTTGTTGTATATGTTGTTGTATATGTTGTTGTTGTTGTATATTTTGTTGTATATGCTGTTGTTGTATATGTTGTTGTATATGATGTTGCGTATGTTGTTGTATTTGTATATGTTGTATATGTTGTTGTTGTTCTTGTATATGTTGTATATTTTGTTGTTCTTGTTGTTGTAAATGTTGTTGTATATGTTGTTGTATATAATGTTGTATATGTTGTTGTTTTGTTTATATTCTTGTTAATGTATATGTTGTTATTGTTGTTGCTGTTGTATATGTTGTTGTTTATGTTCATGTTTTTGTTGTTGATGTTGTTGTTGTTGTTGTTAATGTTATTGTTGTTGATGTTGTTGCTGTTGTTGTTGTATATGTTGTTGTTTTAGTTGTTGTTGTATATGTTGTATATGTTGTTGTATATGTTGTATATGTTGTTGTTGTTTTGTTGTATATGTTGTATATGTTGTTGTTGTTTTGTTGTATATGTTGTATATGTTGTTGTTGGATATATTATTCTTGTTCTATATGTTGATGTAAATGTTGTTGTTGTTGTTTATATTGTTGTATTTGTTGTTGTTGTTGTTGTTGTTGTATTTGTTGTTGTATTTCTTGTGCTTGTATATGTTGTATTTGTTGTTGTATTTGTTTTTGTATATGTTGTTGTTGTATATGTTGTTCTTGTATATGTTGTTGTATTTGTATTTGTTGTTATATATGATGTATATGTTGTATTTCTTGTTGTTTATGTTGCTGTTGTTGTATATGTTGTTGTTGTAGTATATGTTGTTGTATATGTTATTGTTGTTGTATATAATGTTGTATATGTTGTTGTTTTGTTTATGGTGTTTGTAATGTATATGTTGTTGTTGTTGTTCCTGTTGTATATGTTCTTGTTTATGTTTATGTTTTTGTTGTTGTTGTTGTTGTTATTGTTGTTGTTATTGTTGTTGTTGTTGATGTTGTTGCTGTTGTTGATATATTTGTTGTTGTTGTTACTTAGGTTGTTGTTTTAGTTGTTGTATATGTTGTTGTTGAAAATATTGTTGTATAAGTTGTTGTTCTTGTTGTATATGTTGTATATGTTGTTGTTTTGTTGTATATGTTGTTGTTGTTGTTGTATATGTTGTTGTTGGATATGTTATTCTTGTTCTATATGTTGATGTAATTGTTGTTGCTGTTGTTTATATTGTTGTATTTGTTCTTGTTGTTGTTGCTGTATATGTTGTTGTTGTTGTTGTTGTTGTATTTGTTGTTGTATTTCTTGTGCTTGTATATGTTGTATTTGTTGTTGTATATGTTGTTGTCGTATATGTTATTCTTGTTTATGTTGTTGAATTTGTATTTGTTGTTCTATATGATGTATATGTTGTATTTGTTGTTGTATATGTTGTTGTTGTTGTATATGTTGTTGTTGTTGTATATGTTGTTGTCGTTGTTGTTGTATAGGTTATATATGTTGTTGTATATATTGTTGTCGTTGTTGTTGTATTTGTTGTATATGTTGTTGTATATGTTGTTATTGTTGTTGTTGTATATGTTGATGTTTTTGTTGTATATGTTGTTGTTGTTGTTGTATATGTTAATGTAAATGACGTTTTTGTATATGCTGTTGTTGTCGTTGTTGTATATGTTGATGTAAATGTTGTTGTTGTATATGTTGTTGTTGAATATGTTGTTGAAAATGTTGTTGTTGTTGTTGTATATGTTGTTGTAAATGATGTTGTTGTATAACTTGTTGCTGTTGTTGTTGTAAATGTTGTTGTAAATTTTGTTGTTGTTGTAAATGTTGTTGTAAATTTTGTTGTTGTTGTAAATGTTGTTGTTCTTGTTCTTGTAAATGTTGTTAATGTTGTAAATGTTGTTGTCGTTGTTGTTCTTGTTTTAAATCTTGTTGCTGTTGTTGTAAATCTTCTTGTTTTTGTTGCAAACGTTGTTGTCGTTGTTGTTAATGTTGTTGTTGTAAATGTTGTCGTTGTTGTTGAAAATGTTGTTGTTGTTGTAAATGTTCTTGTAGTTGTTGTAAATGTTGTTGTTGTTGTTATAAATGTTGTTGTTGTTATTGTAAATGTTGTTGTTGTGAATGATGATGTTGATGTTGTTGTTGTTATTGTAAATGTTGTTGTTGTTGCTGTTGTAAATAATGTTGTTGTAAATGTTGTTGTTGTTTTTGTTGTAAATGTTGTTCTTGTTTTTTTTGTTGTTGTTGTTGTAAATGTTGTTGTTGTAAATGTTGTTTTTGTTGTAAATGTTGATGTTAATGTAAATGTTGTTGTTGTAAATGTTGCTGTTGTTTTAAATATTGTTGTTGATGTTGCAAATGTTGTTGTTCTTGTAAATGTTGTTGTTGTTGTTGTTGTTGTTGTAAATGTTGTTGTTCTTGTTGTTGTAAATTTTGATGTTGTTGTTGTTGTAAATTTTGTTGTTGTTGTTGTTATTGTAAATGTTGTTGTTGTTGTTGTTGTAAATGTTGTTGTAATGTTGTTGATGTTGTAAATGTTTTTGTAAATGTTGTTGTTCTAAATGTTGTTTGTGTAAATGTTGTTGCTGTTATTGTAAATAATGTTGTTGTTATTGTTGTTGTTTTTGTAAATGTTGTTGTTGTTGTTGTTGTAAATGTTGTTGTAAATATTGTTGTAAATGTTGTTGTTGTTGTTGTTGTAAATGTAATATGCATATAGAAATTGGTGCACCCCTTTAGAACCAAAAAACTCATCTCAACCCCTTCACCACCTAAAATTAGATGAATAGAAGAGTTTATTATCTCAGATAGGTGAGCAATAACTTTTTGCCCTCCCCCCTCTCTCCCCTCCTTCAAGCCCCCACACTTCCATATTTGCAAGAATGGCAGATCTTAATAGCTAAATCCCCCTCTTGGTTCCAATTCAGATTGCATATTCTTATTCTGGGACGTCTTTTAATTTCGGTAGTCGAGGTCTTGATGGATGATAGCGGTCTAGAAATATGCGTTCTTATATATTTTAAATAAATCCGTGTTTTATCCGGTTGAAGGAGCATTCCAAAATATATTTCATTTCCATCAATTAGTGGGACATTTTGTATATAATTGAGTAAGACTGTCCTGAATATTAAATATGGATATTTAAGATGTATCATCGTGCGATTGAGACACGAGTCATTTTCTGATTAAACTGGAAGATTTTCTGTTTGGAGCCTTGTTTATTTGTTTCTATTTCATTTTAAGACGGGTGAAATTTATGCAAGGATTAAAATCTAACTTTTAAATAGGACGTTGCTTAGAATTAAGAGGATGAATATTGAAATTTCTCGTTTTGGGAGCATAATCGTGGGATTATCATGATAATGCTGTCATAAAAGGAAGAACTTTTCGTTAGGGCCTGGGATAGCATGTATCCCAAGTATATGGGCCCAAGAATTTATTAACATATACATATAAATAAATAAATAAATATATATATATATATATATATATATATATATATATATATATATATATATATATATATATATATATATATATATATATATATATATATATATATATATATATATATATATATACATACATATATATACATATATACAAACATACACACATATATACATATATATATATATATATATATATATATATATATATATATATATATATATATATATATAAATAATAAATTAACGCACCTTTTTAATCTAATAAAGACTTCGAATTCATGTATTTTTTAATAAAAAGTTACTTTCTGTCAACATTATTCAATTTTAGGCAGCAGATGAAAATTTTCAATGTAAAAGTTTCTTGATTATCTTTAAAATTTGATGTTAAATGTTGAAATGTTGTGTCCACAAAAAATTTGAAAACACTAAGAACCATTCTAAAATCAATCAATCATAAATAGTAATCCCTACAAAAGAATTACTATTGAAAAAAGTAGAATATGTTGGATGTGTTTTGAAAAGGTTCAATTAAATTCTGACAATCTCCAAAAATACCCGATTGAAATAAAAACAATTGTTAGTTTAACAGTCTGAAAAATTTTTCACCCAGGCAGAAAATGATTCTTCATCCTGGATATTCGCTCTTACTTCACATTCAAAGTTATCTTCCTTTAAAACAGTGGAGGACACAATTTTAACGACAATCGGTAAACTTTCATTATCCGCCATTAAACCGTTGAGTGCTTTTGAAAACAGAAAGCATGCGCTCGCGATCATTGGCCGTTACGGTTAGCCCCGCCCTCGGTTGCAAGATCCATGTACGTATTTGAAATTCGCGTCCCGACTATCATATTGCTTTGTTATGTTTCCGGATGTATCGTTTTCCCGCATTTATCGTTCAGTTCAGTCGGTCCCTTGAAAAACGATAGATCGAGATTCCACTGTATATATATTATTCTATACACACAGATATATACATATACATATATATGTGTGTATGTATATATATATACATATATGATTTTATACACACACACACACATACTTACACACACATACATACATACATAACCCTCTTAATGGCCTTTCTTACAAAGGGGTTATGAAATTTCCCGACCTAAAGAGGGAATTGGAAAAATGGGGCCCGTAAGCTAAAGGTTGAGATAGTTGTCTGCTCAAGACAGTATTCATGCAATAATCACACATTCCTAAACGTAAAAGAAAGCTATTTGGGTAGGAATAAGACATCTCGGACTACAGGAATTTCTCGATTAATAACATGTTACATGTTTTGTGTTCCGGCGGGGGATCAAAGAGAAATAAAAATATCGATTGGCGTCAAGATTTAACTATTTTATCTCTATGTATCAGAAAATTAAAAGCGAAGTTTCCGACAAATGTGAAATGGATATAATATTGAGTCATTAAGTCTTGTAGACTTCGCCAAAGGTTTCTTTTCATATTCGTGTTATATCTTTTTTATTTCTTAAGAGAAAATACTTAAGGTATCCAAAAGTTATGACTTAATTTTACGGAACTACCCATTAGAATTAAAAAATATATTTAAATAGAATGAACAACTCACCAAATTTTAATATCAATCATAGATTTCGATCACAGTATTATAGATTTTGTTGTGTGCACCTTTTGTAGCACGACAAACGTGTAAATGGTAATCCAGTTCTCTCCAAGTGTTTCGTAGCATATCAGAAGTTATTAGACTTTTTTGCTTGGGGATTCGTTAAAACCATTGTGTATAAAAAAAAAATTGAAACTGTGGATGAGTTGAAGAAGCGTATCATTCAAGCAATTCGTGTAATAACTCCTGATATGCTACGAAACACTTGTAGAGAACTGGATTACCATTTAGACGTTTGTCGTGCTACAAAAGGTGCACACATCGAAATCTATGATAGTATGATCGAAATCTATGATTCATATTAAAACTTGATGAATATTCTTTCCATTTAAATAATTTTTTTTAATTCTAATTTGTACTTCGGTAAAAATAAGTCATAACATTTGGATACTTTCAGCCCGGACACCCTGTCAGCTTGCGTAAACAATATTCCAATAGGTAACGGAAATCGCATGAGATCGCATTATCATTCGATGAATCACTAATAGCGTGCAAAAATAACGTGAAATCGTCTTAGGATTAACCATATTTAATGCCTTCTCATACGATGACACAAAGAGAAGACCGTTTAAAGAATATCACTATGACAACTTAATATTGTCTTATCTATTGGTTAAAAATTAAAATTTCAAGTAAAACTGTATAGTAATCTTAGATACTCGAAAGAACGTTACTTTTCAAAGAGAGTTTCAATCAGAAAACAGATACGCTTGCTATAATTGCTTTCAAGGAAAAAATAAGTCCAAATAATGCAAGATGAAATCATTTTACACTGTAAAATTTAAGCCTCATATAGTCATTTCTTTATCGGAAATGCAATTACGCTGTTATTACCCTTAAATAAAAGATAATTACTTTTTTATTAGTATAATCATCATTCCCTTCTGTATACTCGTGTTGTTGTTCTACATGTTGTTGTTGTAAATGTTGCTGTTGTTAATGTTCTTATTGTAAATGTTGTTGTTGTTAATGTTCTTATTGTAAATGTTGTTGATGTTGTTGTTGTTGTTGTAAATGTTTTTGTTGTAAATGTTGTTACTGTTGTTGTTATAAATTTTGTTATTGTTAATGTTGTTGTTATTAATGTTGTTGTTGTAAATGATGATGTTGTTGTTGTTGGAAATGTTGTTCTTGTTATTATTGTAAATGTTGTTGTTGTTGTTGTAATTGTTGTTAATGCAAATGTTGTTGTTGTAAATGCTGTTGTTGTTCTTGTTGTTGTAAATGTTGTTTTTGTTGTAAATGTTGTTGTTGTTATTATTGTAAATATTGTTGGTGTAAATGTTGTTGTTCATGTTAATGTTGTTGTTGTGAATGTTGTTGTTGTTGTTGTTGCTGTAAATGTTGTTGTTGTTGTTGTTGTAAATGTTGTTGTTGTAAATATTTTTGTTATTAATGTTGTTGCTCTTAATGTTGTTGTAAATGTTGTTGTTGTTGTTGTTTTTATAAATGTTGTTAATGCAAATGTTGTTGTTGTAATTGTTCGTGTCGTTGTTCTTGTAAATCATGTTGTTGTTGTAAATGTTGTTGTTGTTGTTGTTGTTGTAAATGTTGTTGTTGTTAATGTTGTTGTTGTAAATGTTGTTGTTGTTGTAAATATTGTTGTTGTTGTAAATGTTGTTGTTGTTGTTGTAAAGGTTGTTGTTTGTGTTGTTGTAAATGTTGTTGTTGTTATAATTGTAAGTGCTGTTGTAGTTCTTGTAAATGTTGTTAATGTAAATGTTTTTGCTGTTGTTGTTGTAAATGTTGTTGTTGTTATTGTTGTAAATGTTGCTGTTCTTGTTGAAATATTGTTGTTGTTGTAAATGTTGTTGTTGATATTGTAATTTTGTTGTTGTTGTAAATGTTGCTCTTGTTTTTATTGTAAATGTTGTTGTTGTAAATGTTGTTAATGTAAATGTTGTTGTTGTTTTTGTAAATGTTGTTGTTGTGTTAAATGTTGTTGTTGTGCTAAATGTTGTTGTTGTAAAGTAAATAGTGATGTCGTTGTTGTAAATGTTGTTGTTGTTGTTGTTGTAAAGTAAATACTGTTGTTGTTGTAAATGTTTTGTTGTTTGAAATATTGTTGTTGAAAATGTTGTTGTAAATGTTGTCGTAAATGTTGTTGTTGTTGTTGTAAATGTTGTTGTTGTTGTTGCAAATGTTGTTGTTGTTCTAAATGTTGTTCTTGTTCTTTTTGTTTTTGTAAATGTTGTTGTTGTCAAGTAAATATTGTTGTTGTTGTTGTTGTTGTAAATGTTGTTGTTGTTAATGCTGTTTTTGTTAATGTTGTTGCTGCAAATGTTGTTGTTGTTGTTGTTGTAAATGTTATTGTTGTTGTTGTAAATGTTGCTGTTGTTTTTATTGTAAATGTTGTTGTTGTTGCAAATGTTGTTGTTGTTCTAAATGTTGTTCTTGTTTTTTTTGTTTTTGTAAATGTTGTTGTTGTTAATGTTGTTGTTGTAAATGTTGTTATTGTAAATGTCGTTTTTATTGTAAATGTTGTTGTTGTTGTAAATGTTGTTGTTGATAATGTTGTTGTTGTTGTAAATGTTGTAGTTGTAAATGTTGTTGTTGTTGTAAATGTTTTTGTTGTAAATATTGTTGTTGTAAATGATGTTGTTGTTGTTGTTGTTGTAAATGTTGCTGTTCTTGTTGTTTTAAATGTTGTTGTCGTTGTAAATATTGTTGTAAATGTTGTTGCAAATGTTGTTTTTGTTGTTGTAAATATTGTTGTTGTTGTTGTAAATGTTGTTGTTGTTGTTGTAAATATTGTTGTTGTTGTTGTAAATGTTGTTATTGTTAAATGTTGTTGTTGTTGTTTTAAATATTGTTTTGTTGTAAATGTAGTTGTTGTTGTAAATGTTGTTGTTGATGTTGTTGTTGTTGTTGTTTTTGCAAATGTTGTTGTTTGGGCTGGAATAAGACATCTCGGACTACAGGAATTTCTCAATTAATAACATGTTACATGTTTTGTGTTCCGGCGGGGGATCAAAGAGAAATAAAAATATCGATTGGCGTCATGATTTAACTGTGTTATCTATATGTATCTGAAATTTAAAATCGAAGTTTCCGACTAATGTGAAATGGATATAATATTCAGTCATTAAGTCTTGTAGACGTCGGCATAGGTTTATTTTCATATTCGCGTTATATATTTTTCATTTCTTAAGAGAAAATACTTAAGGTATCCAAAAGTTATGACTTAATTTTACGGAACTACTCATTAGAATTAAAAAATATATTTAAATAGAAAGAACATCTCACCAAATATTAATATCAATCATAGATTTCGATCACAGTATTATAGATTTCGATGTGTGAACCTTTCGTAGCACGACAAACGTCTAAATGGTAATCCAGTTCTCTCCAAGTTTTTCGTAGCATATCAGAAGTTATTAGACATTTTTGCTTAGGGATTCATTAAATCCGTTGTGTATAAACAAAAAAATTGAAACTGTGGATGAGTTGAAGAAGCGTATCATTCAAGCAATTCGTGTAATAACTCCTGATATGCTATGAAACACTTGTAGAGTACTGGATTACCATTTAGACGTTTGTCGTGCTACAAAAGGTGCACACATCGAAATCTATGATTCTATGATAGAAATCTATGATTGATATTAAAACCTTGTGAATATTCTTTCGATTTAAATAATTTTTTATAATTCTAATGGGTAGTTAGGTAAAAATAAGTCATAACTTTTGGATACTTTCAGCCCGGACACCCTGACAGCTTGCGTAAATAATATTCCAATAGGTAATGGAAATCGCATGAGATCGCATTATCATTCGATGAATCACTAATAGCGTGCAAAAATAACGTGCAATCGTCTTAGGATTAACCATATTTAACGCCTTCTCATACGATGACACAAAGAGAAGACCGTTTAAAGAATATCACTATGACAACTTAATATTGTCTTATCTATTGGTTAAAAATTAAAATTTCAAGTAAAACTGTATAGTAATCTTAGATACTCGAAAGAACATTACTTTTCAAAGAGAGTTTCAATCAGAAAACAGATACTCTTGCTATAATTGCTTTCAAGGAAAAAATAAGTCCAAATTATGCAAGATGAAATGATTTTACACTGTAGGAAATTTAAGCCTCATATAGTCATTTCTTTATCGGAAATGCAATTACGCTGTTATTACCCTTAAATAAAAGATAATTACTTTTTTATTAGTATAATCATCATTCCCTTCTGTATACTCGTGTTGTTGTTCTACATGTTGTTGTTGTAAATGTTGCTGTTGTTAATGTTCTTATTGTAAATGTTGTTGTTGTTAATGTTCTTATTGTAAATGTTGTTGATGTTGTTGTTGTTGTAAATGTTTTTGTTGTAAATGTTGTTACTGTTGTTGTTATAAATTTTGTTATTGTTAATGTTGTTGTTATTAATGTTGTTGTTGTAAATGATGTTGTTGTTGTTGTTGGAAATGTTGTTCTTGTTATTATTGTAAATGTTGTTGTTGTTGTTGTAATTGTTGTTAATGCAAATGTTGTTGTTGTAAATGCTGTTGTTGTTCTTGTTGTTGTAAATGTTGTTTTTGTTGTAAATGTTGTTGTTGTTATTATTGTAAATATTGTTGGTGTAAATGTTGTTGTTCATGTTAATGTTGTTGTTGTTGTGAATGTTGTTGTTGTTGTTGTTGCTGTAAATGTTGTTGTTGTTGTTGTTGTAAATGTTGTTGTTGTTGTTGTTTTTATAAATGTTGTTAATGCAAATGTTGTTGTTGTAATTGTTCGTGTCGTTGTTCTTGTAAATCATGTTGTTGTTGTAAATGTTGTTGTTGTTGTTGTAAATGTTGTTGTTGTTAATGTTGTTGTTGTAAATGTTCTTGTTGTTGTAAATGTTGTTGTTGTTGTAAATGTAGTTGTTGTTGTTGTAAAGGTTGTTGTTTGTGTTGTTGTAAATGTTGTTGTTGTTATAATTGTAAGTGCTGTTGTAGTTCTTGTAAATGTTGTTAATGTAAATGTTTTTGCTGTTGTTGTTGTAAATGTTGTTGTTGTTATTGTTGTAAATGTTGCTGTTCTTGTTGAAATATTGTTGTTGTTGTAAATGTTGTTGTTGATATTGTAATTTTGTTGTTGTTGTAAATGTTGCTCTTGTTTTTATTGTAAATGTTGTTGTTGTAAATGTTGTTAATGTAAATGTTGTTGTTGTTTTTGTAAATGTTGTTGTTGTGTTAAATGTTGTTGTTGTGCTAAATGTTGTTGTTGTAAAGTAAATAGTGATGTCGTTGTTGTAAATGTTGTTGTTGTTGTTGTTGTAAAGTAAATACTGTTGTTGTTGTAAATGTTTTGTTGTTTGAAATATTGTTGTTGAAAATGTTGTTGTAAATGTTGTCGTAAATGTTGTTGTTGTTGTTGTAAATGTTGTTGTTGTTGTTGCAAATGTTGTTGTTGTTCTAAATGTTGTTCTTGTTCTTTTTGTTTTTGTAAATGTTGTTGTTGTCAAGTAAATGTTGTTGTTGTTGTTGTTGTAAATGTTGTTGTTGTTAATGCTGTTTTTGTTAATGTTGTTGCTGCAAATGTTGTTGTTGTTGTTGTTGTAAATGTTATTGTTGTTGTTGTAAATGTTGCTGTTGTTTTTATCGTAAATGTTGTTGTTGTTGCAAATGTTGTTGTTGTTCTAAATGTTGTTCTTGTTTTTTTTGTTTTTGTAAATGTTGTTGTTGTTAATGTTGTTGTTGTAAATGTTGTTATTGTAAATGTCGTTTTTATTGTAAATATTGTTGTTGTTGTAAATGTTGTTGTTGTTGTAAATGTTGTTGTTGATAATGTTGTTGTTGTTGTAAATGTTGTAGTTGTAAATGTTGTTGTTGTTGTAAATGTTTTTGTTGTAAATATTGTTGTTGTAAATGATGTTGTTGTTGTTGTTGTTGTAAATGTTGCTGTTCTTGTTGTTTTAAATGTTGTTGTCGTTGTAAATATTGTTGTAAATGTTGTTGCAAATGTTGTTTTTGTTGTTGTAAATATTGTTGTTGTTGTTGTAAATGTTGCTGTTGTTGTTGTAAATATTGTTGTTGTTGTTGTAAATGTTGTTATTGTTAAATGTTGTTGTTGTTGTTTTAAATATTGTTTTGTTGTAAATGTAGTTGTTGTTGTAAATGTTGTTGTTGATGTTGTTGTTGTTGTTGTTTTTGCAAATGTTGTTGTTTGGGCTGGAATAAGACATCTCGGACTACAGGAATTTCTCGATTAATAACATGTTACATGTTTTGTGTTCCGGCGGGGGATCAAAGAGAAATAAAAATATCGATTGGCGTCATGATTTAACTGTGTTATCTATATGTATCTGAAATTTAAAATCGAAGTTTCCGACTAATGTGAAATGGATATAATATTCAGTCATTAAGTCTTGTAGACGTCGGCATAGGTTTATTTTCATATTCGCGTTATATATTTTCATTTCTTAAGAGAAAATACTTAAGGTATCCAAAAGTTATGACTTAATTTTACGGAACTACTCATTAGAATTAAAAAATATATTTAAATAGAAAGAACATCTCACCAAATATTAATATCAATCATAGATTTCGATCACAGTATTATAGATTTCGATGTGTGAACCTTTCGTAGCACGACAAACGTCTAAATGGTAATCCAGTTCTCTCCAAGTTTTTCGTAGCATATCAGAAGTTATTAGACATTTTTGCTTAGGGATTCATTAAATCCGTTGTGTATAAACAAAAAAATTGAAACTGTGGATGAGTTGAAGAAGCGTATCATTCAAGCAATTCGTGTAATAACTCCTGATATGCTATGAAACACTTGTAGAGTACTGGATTACCATTTAGACGTTTGTCGTGCTACAAAAGGTGCACACATCGAAATCTATGATTCTATGATAGAAATCTATGATTGATATTAAAACCTTGTGAATATTCTTTCGATTTAAATAATTTTTTATAATTCTAATGGGTAGTTAGGTAAAAATAAGTCATAACTTTTGGATACTTTCAGCCCGGACACCCTGACAGCTTGCGTAAATAATATTCCAATAGGTAATGGAAATCGCATGAGATCGCATTATCATTCGATGAATCACTAATAGCGTGCAAAAATAACGTGCAATCGTCTTAGGATTAACCATATTTAACGCCTTCTCATACGATGACACAAAGAGAAGACCGTTTAAAGAATATCACTATGACAACTTAATATTGTCTTATCTATTGGTTAAAAATTAAAATTTCAAGTAAAACTGTATAGTAATCTTAGATACTCGAAAGAACATTACTTTTCAAAGAGAGTTTCAATCAGAAAACAGATACTCTTGCTATAATTGCTTTCAAGGAAAAAATAAGTCCAAATTATGCAAGATGAAATGATTTTACACTGTAGGAAATTTAAGCCTCATATAGTCATTTCTTTATCGGAAATGCAATTACGCTGTTATTACCCTTAAATAAAAGATAATTACTTTTTTATTAGTATAATCATCATTCCCTTCTGTATACTCGTGTTGTTGTTCTACATGTTGTTGTTGTAAATGTTGCTGTTGTTAATGTTCTTATTGTAAATGTTGTTGTTGTTAATGTTCTTATTGTAAATGTTGTTGATGTTGTTGTTGTTGTTGTAAATGTTTTTGTTGTAAATGTTGTTACTGTTGTTGTTATAAATTTTGTTATTGTTAATGTTGTTGTTATTAATGTTGTTGTTGTAAATGATGTTGTTGTTGTTGTTGGAAATGTTGTTCTTGTTATTATTGTAAATGTTGTTGTTGTTGTTGTAATTGTTGTTAATGCAAATGTTGTTGTTGTAAATGCTGTTGTTGTTCTTGTTGTTGTAAATGTTGTTTTTGTTGTAAATGTTGTTGTTGTTATTATTGTAAATATTGTTGGTGTAAATGTTGTTGTTCATGTTAATGTTGTTGTTGTTGTGAATGTTGTTGTTGTTGTTGTTGTTGCTGCTGTAAATGTTGTTGTTGTTGTTGTTGTAAATGTTGTTGTTGTAAATATTTTTGTTATTAATGTTGTTGCTCTTAATGTTGTTGTAAATGTTGTTGTTGTTGTTGTTGTTTTTATAAATGTTGTTAATGCAAATGTTGTTGTTGTAATTGTTCGTGTCGTTGTTCTTGTAAATCATGTTGTTGTTGTAAATGTTGTTGTTGTTGTTGTAAATGTTGTTGTTGTTGTAAATGTAGTTGTTGTTGTTGTAAAGGTTGTTGTTTGTGTTGTTGTAAATGTTGTTGTTGTTATAATTGTAAGTGCTGTTGTAGTTCTTGTAAATGTTGTTAATGTAAATGTTTTTGCTGTTGTTGTTGTAAATGTTGTTGTTGTTATTGTTGTAAATGTTGCTGTTCTTGTTGAAATATTGTTGTTGTTGTAAATGTTGTTGTTGATATTGTAATTTTGTTGTTGTTGTAAATGTTGCTCTTGTTTTTATTGTAAATGTTGTTGTTGTAAATGTTGTTAATGTAAATGTTGTTGTTGTTTTTGTAAATGTTGTTGTTGTGTTAAATGTTGTTGTTGTGCTAAATGTTGTTGTTGTAAAGTAAATAGTGATGTCGTTGTTGTAAATGTTGTTGTTGTTGTTGTTGTAAAGTAAATACTGTTGTTGTTGTAAATGTTTTGTTGTTTGAAATATTGTTGTTGAAAATGTTGTTGTAAATGTTGTCGTAAATGTTGTTGTTGTTGTTGTAAATGTTGTTGTTGTTGTTGCAAATGTTGTTGTTGTTCTAAATGTTGTTCTTGTTCTTTTTGTTTTTGTAAATGTTGTTGTTGTCAAGTAAATCTTGTTGTTGTTGTTGTTGTAAATGTTGTTGTTGTTAATGCTGTTTTTGTTAATGTTGTTGCTGCAAATGTTGTTGTTGTTGTTGTTGTAAATGTTATTGTTGTTGTTGTAAATGTTGCTGTTGTTTTTATTGTAAATGTTGTTGTTGTTGCAAATGTTGTTGTTGTTCTAAATGTTGCTCTTGTATTTTTTTGTTTTTGTAAATGTTGTTGTTGTTAATGTTGTTGTTGTAAATGTTGTTATTGTAAATGTCGTTTTTATTGTAAATATTGTTGTTGTTGTAAATGTTGTTGTTGATAATGTTGTTGTTGTTGTAAATGTTGTAGTTGTAAATGTTGTTGTTGTTGTAAATGTTTTTGTTGTAAATATTGTTGTTGTAAATGATGTTGTTGTTGTTGTTGTTGTAAATGTTGCTGTTCTTGTTGTTTTAAATGTTGTTGTCGTTGTAAATATTGTTGTAAATGTTGTTGCAAATGTTGTTTTTGTTATTGTAAATATTGTTGTTGTTGTTGTAAATGTTGCTGTTGTTGTTGTAAATATTGTTGTTGTTGTTGTAAATGTTGTTATTGTTAAATGTTGTTGTTGTTGTTTTAAATATTGTTTTGTTGTAAATGTAGTTGTTGTTGTAAATGTTGTTGTTGATGTTGTTGTTGTTGTTGTTTTTGCAAATGTTGTTGTTTGGGCTGGAATAAGACATCTCGGACTACAGGAATTTCTCGATTAATAACATGTTACATGTTTTGTGTTCCGGCGGGGGATCAAAGAGAAATAAAAATATCGATTGGCGTCATGATTTAACTGTGTTATCTATATGTATCTGAAATTTAAAATCGAAGTTTCCGACTAATGTGAAATGGATATAATATTCAGTCATTAAGTCTTGTAGACGTCGGCATAGGTTTATTTTCATATTCGCGTTATATATTTTTCATTTCTTAAGAGAAAATACTTAAGGTATCCAAAAGTTATGACTTAATTTTACGGAACTACTCATTAGAATTAAAAAATATATTTAAATAGAAAGAACATCTCACCAAATATTAATATCAATCATAGATTTCGATCACAGTATTATAGATTTCGATGTGTGAACCTTTCGTAGCACGACAAACGTCTAAATGGTAATCCAGTTCTCTCCAAGTTTTTCGTAGCATATCAGAAGTTATTAGACATTTTTGCTTAGGGATTCATTAAATCCGTTGTGTATAAACAAAAAAATTGAAACTGTGGATGAGTTGAAGAAGCGTATCATTCAAGCAATTCGTGTAATAACTCCTGATATGCTATGAAACACTTGTAGAGTACTGGATTACCATTTAGACGTTTGTCGTGCTACAAAAGGTGCACACATCGAAATCTATGATTCTATGATAGAAATCTATGATTGATATTAAAACCTTGTGAATATTCTTTCGATTTAAATAATTTTTTATAATTCTAATGGGTAGTTAGGTAAAAATAAGTCATAACTTTTGGATACTTTCAGCCCGGACACCCTGACAGCTTGCGTAAATAATATTCCAATAGGTAATGGAAATCGCATGAGATCGCATTATCATTCGATGAATCACTAATAGCGTGCAAAAATAACGTGCAATCGTCTTAGGATTAACCATATTTAACGCCTTCTCATACGATGACACAAAGAGAAGACCGTTTAAAGAATATCACTATGACAACTTAATATTGTCTTATCTATTGGTTAAAAATTAAAATTTCAAGTAAAACTGTATAGTAATCTTAGATACTCGAAAGAACATTACTTTTCAAAGAGAGTTTCAATCAGAAAACATATACTCTTGCTATAATTGCTTTCAAGGAAAAAATAAGTCCAAATTATGCAAGATGAAATGATTTTACACTGTAGGAAATTTAAGCCTCATATAGTCATTTCTTTATCGGAAATGCAATTACGCTGTTATTACCCTTAAATAAAAGATAATTACTTTTTTATTAGTATAATCATCATTCCCTTCTGTATACTCGTGTTGTTGTTCTACATGTTGTTGTTGTAAATGTTGCTGTTGTTAATGTTCTTATTGTAAATGTTGTTGTTGTTAATGTTCTTATTGTAAATGTTGTTGATGTTGTTGTTGTTGTTGTTGTAAATGTTTTGTTGTAAATGTTGTTACTGTTGTTGTTATAAATTTTGTTATTGTTAATGTTGTTGTTATTAATGTTGTTGTTGTAAATGTTGTTGTTGGAAATGTTGTTCTTGTTATTATTGTAAATGTTGTTGTTGTTGTTGTAATTGTTGTTAATGCAAATGTTGTTGTTGTAAATGCTGTTGTTGTTCTTGTTGTTGTAAATGTTGTTTTTGTTGTAAATGTTGTTGTTGTTATTATTGTAAATATTGTTGGTGTAAATGTTGTTGTTCATGTTAATGTTGTTGTTGTTGTGAATGTTGTTGTTGTTGTTGTTGTTGCTGTAAATGTTGTTGTTGTTGTTGTTGTAAATGTTGTTGTTGTAAATATTTTTGTTATTAATGTTGTTGCTCTTAATGTTGTTGTAAATGTTGTTGTTGTTGTTGTTTTTATAAATCTTGTTAATGCAAATGTTGTTGTTGTAATTGTTCGTGTCGTTGTTCTTGTAAATCATGTTGTTGTTGTAAATGTTGTTGTTGTTGTTGTAAATGTTGTTGTTGTTAATGTTGTTGTTGTAAATGTTCTTGTTGTTGTAAATGTTGTTGTTGTTGTAAATGTTGTTGTTGTTGTTGTAAAGGTTGTTGTTTGTGTTGTTGTAAATGTTGTTGTTGTTATAATTGTAAGTGCTGTTGTAGTTCTTGTAAATGTTGTTAATGTAAATGATTTTGCTGTTGTTGTTGTAAATGTTGTTGTTGTTATTGTTGTAAATGTTGCTGTTCTTGTTGAAATATTGTTGTTGTTGTAAATGTTGTTGTTGATATTGTAATTTTGTTGTTGTTGTAAATGTTGCTCTTGTTTTTATTGTAAATGTTGTTGTTGTAAATGTTGTTAATGTAAATGTTGTTGTTGTTTTTGTAAATGTTGTTGTTGTGTTAAATGTTGTTGTTGTGCTAAATGTTGTTGTTGTAAAGTAAAGAGTGATGTCGTTGTTGTAAATGTTGTTGTTGTTGTTGTTGTTGTAAAGTAAATACTGTTGTTGTTGTAAATGTTTTGTTGTTTGAAATATTGTTGTTGAAAATGTTGTTGTAAATGTTGTCGTAAATGTTGTTGTTGTTGTTGTAAATGTTGTTGTTGTTGTTGCAAATGTTGTTGTTGTTCTAAATGTTGTTCTTGTTCTTTTTGTTTTTGTAAATGTTGTTGTTGTCAAGTAAATATTGTTGTTGTTGTTGTTGTTGTAAATGTTGTTGTTGTTAATGCTGTTTTTGTTAATGTTTTTGCTGCAAATGTTGTTGTTGTTGTTGTTGTAAATGTTATTGTTGTTGTTGTAAATGTTGCTGTTGTTTTTATTGTAAATGTTGTTGTTGTTGCAAATGTTGTTGTTGTTCTAAATGTTGTTCTTGTTTTTTTTGTTTTTGTAAATGTTGTTGTTGTTAATGTTGTTGTTGTAAATGTTGTTATTGTAAATGTCGTTTTTATTGTAAATGTTGTTGTTGTTGTAAATGTTGTTGTTGATAATGTTGTTGTTGTTGTAAATGTTGTAGTTGTAAATGTTGTTGTTGTTGTAAATGTTTTTGTTGTAAATATTGTTGTTGTAAATGATGTTGTTGTTGTTGTTGTTGTAAATGTTGCTGTTCTTGTTGTTTTAAATGTTGTTGTCGTTGTAAATATTGTTGTAAATGTTGTTGCAAATGTTGTTTTTGTTGTTGTAAATATTGTTGTTGTTGTTGTAAATGTTGTTGTTGTTGTTTTAAATATTGTTGTTGTTGTTGTAAATGTTGTTATTGTTAAATGTTGTTGTTGTTGTTTTAAATATTGTTTTGTTGTAAATGTAGTTGTTGTTGTAAATGTTGTTGTTGTAAATGTTGTTGTTGATGTTGTTGTTGTTGTTGTTTTTGCAAATGTTGTTGTTTGGGCTGGAATAAGACATCTCGGACTACAGGAATTTCTCGATTAATAACATGTTACATGTTTTGTGTTCCGGCGGGGGATCAAAGAGAAATAAAAATATCGATTGGCGTCATGATTTAACTGTGTTATCTATATGTATCTGAAATTTAAAATCGAAGTTTCCGACTAATGTGAAATGGATATAATATTCAGTCATTAAGTCTTGTAGACGTCGGCATAGGTTTATTTTCATATTCGCGTTATATATTTTTCATTTCTTAAGAGAAAATACTTAAGGTATCCAAAAGTTATGACTTAATTTTACGGAACTACTCATTAGAATTAAAAAATATATTTAAATAGAAAGAACATCTCACCAAATATTAATATCAATCATAGATTTCGATCACAGTATTATAGATTTCGATGTGGGCACCTTTCGTAGCACGACAAACGTCTAAATGGTAATCCAGTTCTCTCCAAGTTTTTCGTAACATATCAGAAGTTATTAGACATTTTTGCTTAGGGATTCATTAAATCCGTTGTGTATAAACAAAAAAATTGAAACTGTGGATGAGTTGAAGAAGCGTATCATTCAAGCAATTCGTGTAATAACTCCTGATATGCTATGAAACACTTGTAGAGTACTGGATTACCCTTTAGACGCTTGTCGTGCTACAAAAGGTGCACACATCGAAATCTATGATTCTATGATAGAAATCTATGATTGATATTAAAACCTTGTGAATATTCTTTCGATTTAAATAATTTTTTATAATTCTAATGGGTAGTTAGGTAAAAATAAGTCATAACTTTTGGATACTTTCAGCCCGGACACCCTGACAGCTTGCGTAAATAATATTCCAATAGGTAATGGAAATCGCATGAGATCGCATTATCATTCGATGAATCACTAATAGCGTGCAAAAATAACGTGCAATCGTCTTAGGATTAACCATATTTAACGCCTTCTCATACGATGACACAAAGAGAAGACCGTTTAAAGAATATCACTATGACAACTTAATATTGTCTTATCTATTGGTTAAAAATTAAAATTTCAAGTAAAACTGTATAGTAATCTTAGATACTCGAAAGAACATTACTTTTCAAAGAGAGTTTCAATCAGAAAACAGATACTCTTGCTATAATTGCTTTCAAGGAAAAAATAAGTCCAAATTATGCAAGATGAAATGATTTTACACTGTAGGAAATTTAAGCCTCATATAGTCATTTCTTTATCGGAAATGCAATTACGCTGTTATTACCCTTATATAAAAGATAATTACTCTTTTATTAGTATAATCATCATTCTCTTCTTTATAATCGTTTTAGTTTAGAGGAAATATAGGTCTTAAAAATTCATATTTTACATTTACTTTTACGAAAAAGTGTTCAAAAATATTATAACATTTTAATGGATTTAATTGTTGCACTATCTTTATTGAGTAGGTACCGCAGATGAGAATAGATGCAAAGAACAGGAAACGTTATAATGACAATTTGGTAACAATTTATCGGATTTTGTCCCTTTTATGTATGTGGGTTTATGAATGTGAAGAGACTGTTGCGTAAATGAGTTAAAGTAGGCTCTTGTTGAACAATGAATTAGAGCTTGTTTGATATTGATCTTTTTATGATGCAAAATCTCTTAAGGATATGCTGTGCCAAGACTACAAACAAAATTAAGGGAAAACAAACTGTAGAATTCATTTTCTTCTTGATTACTTTCCAGGGATCTAGGCGTATATTAGGTACATTAGACTAGGCAAAAACATATATATTTATTACTTATATCTGTTTAAGATCATTTTGTCTGCTTTAAAAACCAATAATCATTAAACTAGCTGTATTCATTTTTGAAATTCTTCAGAGCTGAATATTTAAGTGCACTGTATATTTAAGAATAACTGCTTACAAGAAACTGAATGAAATAACAAAATATTTTGTTACAATAATAATTTATTGCATCCTCAGGACAAGTGCCCTCTGCATTGGAAAATAATAATAGTTACATTTGATTAAAATAATATTTTTAAAGAGAATTATTAAACTCATGTTAGAATTGTGTTTTATTTAATTTAAATAATTTTTGTGCCCAAAAGTTCTAAATTCTTGTAAGAATTATTTGTGTATTTATTTTAATAAAATTTCTCATAAAAATAAATATAGCATTTAAACAAAATTTCTTATGTGTTTTTTTAATAAAAATAACTTAATAGTTTTGTCATTTGGAATCTACGTTTATAAGAGGTATTAATGCTTTTTTCTTGAGTCTTAAATCGAAGGTAAGAAAAATAACTTCAGTGTACTCACATACACTAGAAAATTCGGTGAATATTTTTAACAGCATTCAGTCATAAAATTTCGTATTTCAAATTCCATGTACTTGCATGTAGGCGCATAGAATCCTCGTTATAAAAAAAGCGGCGACAAGTTTTCTTTCTAAAACTCTTATTTCCCTATTGGCCTGGAAATATTTTCTTCGCATTAGGAAACACATCTCTCCCTTGGTAAATATAAATTTTTACGGTCGCAACAAATCTTCCCCCAGGCTTCCTGCCTAAATATGAAACTTGGGAACATAAGTCGCTTCCAATAAAATGTTTTGCTTTAGCAGGTATACTTAAGAGAAATTCGTTTGGAAACTGCCCAAATGACGGCTCTGCCTTAAATGCGAAGGTGACCGTAAAGATTGATTAATGGAAGAGACAAAAGAGGCGGTCAGTATTGCCCTCTCTCCTCCACCCCTCCCCCTCCTTACTAATCTCTTAAAGTGCTAAAATAACTTTATGTCCCCCCAACAATTCCTAACTTAGTTGCGTTAAGCAATCTCTCCAGTTAAGTACTATCTTTAATCACGTTGCCCGATACTTTACTTTTGCGCCAGGCATTCAACAATTTCCATTTAAGATTTGGTCCGGGGGGGAAAACAACAGGGTGAAGGGGGGGCTAATCACAAATTTGCGCTTCCATGACTTCTCCTCCAATATCCATTCTTCGGCAATTCAAAATGGCGGCGGGGGTAAATTTGCACGCGGCCATTAGCAAAGCATTTGACATTAGGGCTTTGCCGTTGCCAGCCTCTCATGCATATGCATGAGCTAGGTGGAACGCCGCTGAGGATTGACTGCTCGCCGGGTACAAAGGTGTGAAGACTGTCCAAATCGAAGGGGGGTCATCCTTAAATAAATTTGGGAGGGGGGGTGTGTGCATTTAAACAATATGGATTTAAGCGCGGGAGGATTGGATATTAAACATATTTGTTGATTTAAAGCTAAGGAAGTGCCAGGCTTGCATAAGGAATTCTTGATTGGACACAATTTGTTATTTCCTCGAACAGTGCAGGGAAACATTCACTTAAATTGATTTGAGGTGATACGGATGCAGTGTAAGGATTGCAAATGTGATTCTTCGTGCTCTCTGAATGCGAAATCGCCGCGTCGCATCTATTTGCTTTCATGTAATCTAGTCACTTATGTGATGAATTAATAGATGTCCGTAGAATGTATTTGAAGCTATAGGTTACAAATATTATTCTAAGGATCTCATCTTCAGTATTAATGAAATTAACGAATATAGAAGTCAAACGGGGGGATAATTTCTAATTCTGAGCGAACCTGTAGTCCTTAATTCTTGTTAAAACATATTAAGATATTGCTTCAATTAATATTAACTAGAATTAATGTCTTACTTCATTTTCAAAAAATAATTTTAAAACTTTCCTCTGAATTCATACTTGAAGTTTTAACGTAGGATTACGTTCTTCCATAACGACCCTACAGAAAGGAAAACTTCAGACGCTCAAACCGTCAGTCCATCCGTCCTCGCGAGTTACAATTTTGGCAGCGCGCCAAACCCAGTCTATCGCTTGGACAAGCACTAAACAGTTAAACAGAAAACTACCAAAAAGCGTCAAAATTTTGACATACATATATGTATATATATACATACGTACATATATATATAGATACATATATACATAATACATGCATATATATATATATACATACAAAAGAGGTAAGCAACGATAAGTAATCCTACGGTAATAACCCGCGGTAGTTTCGTTAGAAGAGACTACCTGGATTTTTTTTTCTCTTTTCTATTTTATCAAATGTTCAATAAGGAATGGGTGTTAATACCATTAATTTGACAACTGAAAAGGAAAAATTATATTTCCGATGTTGAATAGATTTCTGTGGGAGTCAAGTACCGCATTTATATTTGAAATAACTTTTTAATACTGTAGAAGTACTGACGTCTTTCAGATAATCAACAAAAATATGTTGTAACTGATAATAATGCCTGTCATCACGTACAACAACGATATGCCTTTTCCCCTTAGACATCAAGAAAATTTCAAACTTCATACAATAATAATCATTTTAGCTGAGTTATATATCTTTTTATTTTAATAAAGAATTCAAGAATACACCCAGAAAAATGAAAATCGCGTCTCACTAGATAGATTTGATCAATAGAATTATTTTTAATACACTGAAGTGCCACTGAATTAGGGATACCTACGTAGTAACGAGTTGGGCCTCCTCTGGCCTTGATAACGGCTGACACACGACGAGGCATAGATTCAACAAGTTTCTGGAAACGTTCCACGGGAATGGCTTGCCAAATATTGGCTAAAGCTGTCCGTAATTCAGTAAGGTTCTTTGGTACTGTGTGATGGCCTTTCACGCCTTGTTCCAAAACATCCCAAAGATGGTCAATAGGATTTAAGTCTGGGCTTCTAGGTGGCCAATTCATGACAGAGAAATCAGAGGAATGCTCATCCAACCAGCCAGTAGCCAACCGGGACTTGTGAGAGGTACAGTTGTTTTGCTGGAAAACTCCATTACCGTGCGGATAACAGAACAGCATAAACGGATGGAGGTGATCACCCAGCAACTCTACGTACCGAATTGCATTGAGGGAGGTTGGTACACGCACCAAAGATCCCAAACTGTGCCACGAAAAACACCCCAGACCATGATTGAGCCACCATGCCCTTGTACAGTTCCAGCCAGGCATGCAGGATCCATGGCTTCATGAGCCTGACGCCATATTCTCAGCCTCCCGTAGGCGTTAAGTAGTCGGAATCGAGATTCATCACTCCATTCTACTCGTTTCCAGTCCTCTACACTCCAGTCTCTGTGCTCTCTTGCAGCCCGATGGCAAGTATAGAGCAATGGTACTCTCGAAGGTCGACGGCTCCCGAAATCCATACGGTGAAGCGAGCGTTGCACAGTTCGTTTATTGACTGTACGACTGGCACCGTCATTAAACTGGGTGGTAATTTGAGCTAATATTTGGCTTCGCTGGCTACGTACAATACGCCTGAGCCGTCTCTCACCACGCACTGTCAAGGCTAATTGTCCTTTGCAGTTTCCCCGATCGCTAGTTTTTTTTCCACCATCTATGTATTCTTGGTATACTCTTGACACTGTCGACCTTGAAATTCCTAGCTGTCTGACGATTTCGGAAATTGAACGGCCCATGCGTCGCGCACCTACGATTTGTCCGTGTCTAAAACAGGCAGTTTACCCATACTGGCAATTCCAACAACTAATTCAGAACAACCACATTACTTGCTATATAAGCAGTTACCATAGCGCCCTCACTTGCGCATACATGATGCGCAGCGCTACACAATTTGCATAGGCTTTGCTATCCTTAATTCAGTGGCACTTCAGTGTATAACCAGTACCCTTTTCTAACCACCGTTTGTACGGGAAATTTTACAAACTCAGTCTTTACTGATTGTTTAAGGTTGCTGAGTAGTGCCCATTTCGATTCCCTCAGCTCATTGAGAAAATTTTTCGAACGATTGTTGACTTGGACTTTTTTGGAAGATTTTTTTAAATTGTACTCTGTAACAGAAAAAAATGATTTATTTTACTCGCGAAACTTTTACATTTTTCAAAAATTAAATTAAATTAAATTTGAGAAATCAGGGGGGAATGTGGTATACTGTGTTTTAAACGCACATTGTTTCCTTTGACAGACGACATTTCTGAAATGAATGTCAAAAAAAAAATTCCTTCTCTATTACCGGAACAATTTCAAAGAAAAAAAAATGGATATTTGTGGTGAAGACTTCAGGCTGTTGTGCACTAACCCTTTTGGATTCGCTCATCTCAGTGGTAACCTATGGAGAAAATGTGTCCAAGGGTTGCCGACTTGGATAAAAATATACTTTACTAGCTGAATACCCGTACTTCGCTACGGAGTACATTCAAATTAAACACAACAAACAATGTATGCAAATAATGCCAATATATATATATATATATATATATATATATATATATATATATATATATATATATATATATATATATATATATATATATATATATACAACGATCAATGCATATAAATGATGCAAAAAGAAAAAAAATCTACGTATGAAAAATCATAACGGATATTTTTATAGACAAAATAATGTGGAAGAAAATATTCAAATTAAATCTAAAAGAACACACTAAAGAATATAATACATTTAATATAGTACAGTTTGAAGAACATATCTTTTACTGAATTTTAATATTTTTTGGATAATGTGCAATCGTCTGCCGCAATTGTAAGAAAAAAAATATTTTTTGTCTATTTCGTTGTTATGCACGTGACGCAAAATTAGTTTAAAGTATCACAAAAAGGAAAAAATCACGTGATCAACATTTAATAAATTAAATTCTGAAATTTAATCTTTAAAAATTCCTTAAAAATCACAAAATGGAGGTAAAGATTCGAAAAAGATTTCATCTTAAAAATAAGAAGAACAACAACATATACAACAACACATACAACAACATATACAACATATATAACAACAACAATAACAACATATACTACAACATATACAACAACATATACAACAATATTTACAACAGCAGCAACAGCAACAACAACATATAGAATAGCAACAACATATACAACAACAACATTATATACAACATATACAACGACAACGACAACAACAACAACAACAACAACAACAAGAATAACATATACAACATATACAACAGATACAACATATTCAGTATATTAAACAACAACAACAACAAGAACAACATATAAAACAACAACAACATATAAAACAAGAACATTTACAACAACAACAACATTTATAACAACAACAACAACATTTACACCAAAAACATCATATACAACAACATTTACAACAACAACATTTACAATAAAAACAACAACAATATTTACAACTACAACATTTGCAACAACAACATTTACAACAACAACAACATCAAAACCAACAACAACATTTACACCAAAAACATCATATACAACAACATTTACAACAACAACATTTACAATAAAAACAACAACAATATTTACAACTACAACATTTGCAACAACAACATTTACAACAACAACAACATCAAAAACAACAACAACATTTACAACAACAACAACAACAACATTTAAATTAACAACAAGAACAACAAGAACAACAACAACATCATTTACAACAGCAACAATAACAAGATATTCAACAACATATTCAACAACAACATATAAAATAACAACAACATATACATAAACAACATCATATACAACAAAAACAACAACAACAGCAAAACCAAGAACAACATGTACAACAACAACAACAACAACATATAAAATAACAACAACATATACAAAAACAACATCATATACAACAAAAACAACAACAGCAAAAACAACAACAACAACATATACAACAACAACAACAACATATACAACAACATATACATATACAACAACATATACAACAGCAACATAAACATTTACAGTAACATAAACAACAACAACAGCAACAACAACTACAACAACAACATATACAATAACAATAACATATACAACAACAACAACATATACAACATATATAACATATACAACAACAACAGACACAACATATACAACAACAACAACAACAACATCATATACAACAAAATATTTATAACAACATATACAACAACAACATTTACAACAACAACAACAACAACATATAGAACAACATATACAAGATATGCAAGAACATCAACAACATATACAAGATATGCAAAAACAACAACAACATATACAACAACATATACAACAACATATACAACATATACAACAACAACAACGACAACAACAACAACAACAACATATCAAAAACAAAAACAACATATACAACAACAAACTCATTTACACAATAAAAGCAACATATGCAACAACGACAACAACATATACGACAATAACATATACAACAAGAAATACAACAAAAAATACAACATATACAACAACATATACAATAACAACAATATATTCAATAACAACAACAACATATACAATAACAACAATATATTCAATAACAACAACAACATATACAACAACAACAGCATATACAACATATGGGCTTGTGGCAGTCCAGTGGTAAAGCACGCTGGTTCTCGGTGCTGAGGGTGCTCAGATCGAATTCCGGCGTTGCGCCACGAAAAATGCCTACGTTTGTGGACAGTAAAAATGCGGCGTAGGAAGGGCAAACGTTTGATTATAAGTACCTCCGCATTGGTTAAAAAAATCTGTATATATGAAACAGTCCCGTGACTGACTGACATATAACGCACAGACCAAACCGCTACACCCAAAAAGCTGAAATTTTGCACAGCGATTCTTCTTTATACTGCAGGCCTGCACTAAAAAATTTTTAGAAAAATTTTTCTTAGATTTTTTTAAATTAAATTTTTAAGCTGTTTGTGTAACATTCTTTTAAGTTTGCATTAAAAATAATAATTTAAGGGTTATAAAATTTATATCACGAGAAAGATCCTAAAAATTTCTTTAAAGTTATTGTTCTTGATGTTCTTGTTGTTGTTGTAAATGTTGTTATTGTAAATGTTGTTGTTGTTGTTGCTGTCATTGTTTTTGTAAATGTTGTTGTTGTAAATGTTGTTGTTAATGTAAACGTTGTTGTTAATGTAAATGTTGTTGTTGTAAATGTTTTTGTAAATGTTGTTGTTGTAAATGTTATTGTTGTTGTAAATTTTGTTGTTATTGTAAATAATGTTGTTGGAAATGTTGTTGTTGTTGTTGTTTTATATGTTGTTGATGTAAATGCTGTTGTTGTTGCAAATTTTGTTTTTCTTGTAAATTTTGTTGTTGTTGTAAATCTTGTCGTTGTTGTAAATGTTGTTGTTGTTGTAAATGTTGTTGTTGCAAATGTTGATGTAAATCTTTTTTTGTTGTAAACGTTGTTGTTGTAAATGTTGATGTAAATGTTGTTGTTGTTGTTGTTCTAAATGTTGTTGTTGTTCTTACCCTTGTTCTTGTTGTTAATTTAAATGTTGTTGTTGTAAATGTTGTTTTTGGTGTAAATGTGGTTGTTGTTGTTGTTATAAATGTTGTTGTTGTTGTTATAAATGTTGTTGCTGTTGTTGTTGTTTTATATGTTGTATATGTTGTATATGTTGTTGTTGTTGTTGTTGTAAATGTTGTAGTTGTAAATGTTGTTTTTGGTGTAAATGTGGTTGTTGTTATTGTTATAAATGTTGTTGTTGTTGTATTTGTTGTTTTATATGTTGTATATATTGTTGTTGTTGTTGTTGTTGTTGTTATAAATGTTGTTGTATATGTTGTTATATATGTTGTTGTATATGTTCTTGTATATGTTGTTGTTCTTCTTGTTCTTAATGTTGTTGTTGTTGTTGTTATCAACGTTGTTATTGTAAATGTTGTTGTTGTAAATTTTGTTGTTCTAAATGTTAATGAAAATCTTTTTTTGATGTTGTTGTTATTGTAAATGTTGTTGTTGTTGTTGTAAATGTTGTTGTTGTGAATGTTGTTGTAAATGTTGTTGTTATTGTTGTTATTGTAAATGTTATTGCAAATGTTGTTGTTGACGTAGTAAATATTGTTGTTGTTGTTCTTGTTGTTTTAAATGTTTTTGTTGTAAATGTTGTTGTTGTTGTAAATGTTTTTGTTAATGTTGTTGTTGTAAATTTTATTGTTGTTAAAAATGTTGTTGTTGTTTTAAATCTTCTTGTTGTTGTAAATGTCGATGTAAATGTTGTTTTTGTTCTAAATGTTGTTGTTGTAAATGTTTTTGTAAATGTTGTTGTAAATGTTGTTCTTGTTGTAAATGCTGTTACAAATGTTGTTGTTGTTGTAAATGTTGCTGTTGTTTCTTGTATATGATGTTGTTGTTGTAGATGTTGTTGTAAATGTTGTTATAAATGCTCTTGTTGTTGTAAATGTTGTTGTTGTAAATTTTGTTTTTGTTCTTGTAAATGTTGTTGTTGTTGTTGTTTTAAATGTTTTTGTTGTTGTTGTAAATGTTGTTGTTGTTGTAAAAGTTGTTGTAAACATTGTTGTTGTAAATATTGTTGTTGTTTTTGTTGTTTAAATTGTTTTTGTTGTAAATGTTTTTGTAAATGTTCTTGTAAATGTTGTTGTTGCAAATGTTGTTGCTTTATTAGTAAATGTTTTTGTTGTTGTTGTTGTAAATGTAGTTATTGTAAATGTTGTTCTTGTAAATGTTGTTGTTGTTGTATATGTTGTTGATGTTGTAAATGTTGTTGTTGTTGTTTTAAATATTGTTGTTGTTGTTGCAAATATTGTTGTTGTTGTTTTAAATATTGTTGTTGTTGTTGTTTTTGTTGTAAATATTGTTGTTGTTAATGTTGTTGTTGTTGTTATTGTTGTAAATATTGTTGTCGTTGTTTTTTAAATTTTGTTGTTGTAAATGTTGTTGTAAATGTTCTTTTTGTTAATGTTGTTTTTGTAAATGTTGTTGTTGTAAATGTTGTTGTAAATGTTGTTGTTGTTGTAAATGTTTTGTGTTCCGGGGGCGGATCAAAGAGAAATAAAAATATCGATTGGCGTCAAGATTTAACTATGTTATCTCTATGTATCAGAAATTTAAAAGCGAAATTTCCGACAAATGTGAAATGGATATAATATTGAGTCATTTAGTCTTGTAGACGTCGCCATAGGTTTATTTTCATATTCGCGTTATATATTTTTCATTTCTTAAGTGAAAATACTTAAGGTATCCAAAAGTTATGACTTAATTTTACGGAACTACAAATTAGAATTAAAAAATATATTTAAATTGAAAGAACATATAACCAAATTTCAATATCAATCATAGATTTCGATCACAGTATTATAGATTTCGATGTGTGAACCTTTCGTAGCACGACAAACGTCTAAATGGTAATCCTGTTGTGTCCAAGTGTTTCGTAGCATATCAGAAGATATTAGACATTTTTGCTTGGGGATTCACTAAATCCGTTGTGTATAAACAAAAAGATTGAAACTGTGGATGAGTTGAAGAAGCGTATCATTCAAGCAATTCGTGTAATAACTCCTGATATGCTATGAAACACTTGTAGAGAACTGGATTACCATTTAGACGTTTGTCGTGCTACAAAAGGTGCACACATCGAAATCTATGATACTATGATCGAAATCTATGATTGATATTAAAACTTGGTGAATATTCTTTCTATTTAAATAATTTTTTTAGTTCTAATGGGTAGTTCGGTAAAAATAATTCATAACTTTTGGATACTTTCAGCCAGGACACCCTGACAGCTTGCGTAAGTAATATTCTAATAGGTAACGGAAATCGCTTGAGATCGCATTATCATTCGATGAATCACTAATAGCGTGCAAAAATAAAGTGCAATCGTCTTAGGATTAACCATATTTAATGCCTTCTCATACGATGACACAAAGAGAAGACCGTTTAAAGAATATCACTCTGACAACTTAATATTGTCTTATCTATTGGTTAAAAATTAAAATTTCAAGTAAAACTGTATAGTAATCTTTGATACTCGAAAGAACGTTACTTTTCAAAGAGAGTTTCAATCAGAAAACAGATACGCTTGCTATAATTGCTTTCAAGGAAAAATTAAGTCCATATTGTGCAAGATGAAGTGATTTTACACTGTAGGAAATTTAAGCCTCATATAGTCATTTTTTTATCGGAAATGCAATTACGCTGTTATTACCCTTATATAAAAGATAATTACTCTTTTATTAGTATAATCATCATTCCCTTCTGTATAATCGTTTTAGTTTAGAGCAAATATTGGTCTTAAAAGTTCATATTTTATATTTACTTTCACGAAAAAGTGTTCAAAAATATTACAACATTTTAATGGATTTAATTGTTGCACTATCTTTATTGAGTAGGTACCGCAGAAAAGATCAGGAAATGTTAGAATGACAATTTGGTAACCGTTTATCGGATTTTGTCCCATTTAGGTATGTGGGTTTATGAATGTGTAGAGACTGTTGCGTAAATGAATTAAAGTAGCTCTTGTAGAACAATAAATTATAGCTTGCTTGATATTGATCTTTTTATGATGCAAAATCTCTTAAGGATATGCTGTGCCAAGACTACAAACAAAATTGAGGGAAAACAAACTGTAGAAATCTTTTTCCTCTTGATTACATTCCAGGGATCTCGGCGTATATTAGGTACCTTAGACTAAGCAAAATCATATATATATTACTTATGTCTGTAAAGATCATTTTGTCTGCTTTAAAAACCAATAATCATTAAACTAGCAGTATTCATTTTTGAAATTCTTTAGAGCTGAATATTTAAGTGCACTGTATATTTAAGAATAACTGATTACAAGAAACTGAATGAAATAACAAAATATTTTGTTACAATAATAATTTATTGCATCCTCAGGACAAGTGCCCTCTGCATTGGAAAATAAGAATAGTTGCATTTTATTAAAATAATTTTTTTAAACAGAATTATTAAACTCATGTTAGAATTGTGTTTTTTTAATTTAAATAATTTTTGTGCCCAAAAGTTCTAAATTCTTGTAAGAATTATTTGTGCATTTATTTTAATAAAATTTCTCATAAAAATAAATATAGCATTTAAACAAAATTTCTTATGTGTTTTTTTAATAAAAATAATAACCTTACAAATCTTTTAGAGTGCAAAAATAACTTTATGTCCCCCCAACAATTCCTAACTTAGTTGCATTAAGCAATCTCTCCAGTTAAGTACTATCTTTAATCACGTTGCCCTATACTTTACTTTTGTGCCCGGCATTCAACAATTTCCATTTATGTTTTGGTCCGGGGGGAAAGCAACAGGGTGAAGAGGGGGCTAATCACAAATTTGCGCTTCCATGACTTCCAATATCACTTCTTCGGCAATTCAAAATTGCGGTGGGTGGAAATTTGCACGCGGCCATTAGCAGATCATTTGACATTAGGGGTTTGCCGCTGCCAGCCTCTCATGCATATGAATGAGCTAGGTGGAACGCCGCTGAGGATTGACTGCTCGCCGGGTACAAAGGGGTGAAGACTGTCCAAATCGAAGGGGGGGTCATCCTTAAATAAATTTGGGGGGGGGGGTTGTGCATTTAAACAATATGGCTTTAAGCGCGGGAGGATTGGATATTAAACATATTTGTTGATTTAAAGCTAAGGAAGTGCCAGGCTTGCATAAGGAATTCTTGATTGGACACAATTTGTTATTTCCTCGAACACTGCAGGGAAATATTCACTTAAATTGATTTGAGGTGATACGGATGCAGTGTAAGGTTTGTAAATGTGATTCTTCGTGCTCACTGAATACGAAATCGCCGTGTCGCATCTATTCGCTTTCATGTAATCTACCCAACAAACACAGAGGCATCGGGCCGGGGTCGGAAGTTTCCGGCCAGCCGATTTCTCCACTGCCGGGCCGGCGCATTAGGTCAGTATCATTTCCGTCACGGGCTGGTCCCGCGACTACCCCGTCAAGTGCTGGGCCGCCTCCGGTAGGAATCGAGCCATCGTTCATCCGACTGCGAACCGTGACGCAGCCGCGAGCAACCCATCCATGCGGACAGAACACCGCCGCGTAACCGGAGGTTGACGAGCCGGTTACGGGAGCAATAATTGGTGTCGATAAACCGTCATCTACCCATCTCGTAAACAGCAATGTGCATTAGGTCCGGGCGTCATGCCAGCATTCTACCAGAATCGGACCGCCGGCATTTTTTCAAAGTTTTGTGTAGGACCCTTTCGTTTATATGCTTATTTTTATTATTTATTACATTGACGAATAAACTCTGATATCAACCCTTTCACTTTTATTATTATTTTTTTTGCCTTCATATTTCTAGTATTCTTTCCAGTTTTGCCTTATGTATTCTTAGGTATTACCAAATACTGATCTTTGCTAGTACCTAAAAATTTGCATATGAATCACAAGTTTACTTGTTAGAAGAAAACCTCCTTTTGTATTAAGATACATTTACCCAAATTTGAAAGTTAAGATAACATTAATACCAACTGTTAAAGCTAACTCTATCTTTCCATTCGATCTAAGGTTCCCCAGGTTTTTTTATTTATTTAGAATGAGATATAGTATGTAAAACAGTACAATGGTTTTATTCTTTCCATTCATATTGTTGCATTTCATCATTTCATCCAAAGAAATGCAACATAAATCCATGTTTTTAATAACCCCAAGAATTTGTACTTCCCCAGTACAAAATTTATTAACATAATTTGATAAAATTATAATCATAAATTTGATAAATTTATAAACATAAATTTGATACAATCATATTTTAAAACTTGAGCAATGTTTAGTGTGATATGATGAAACCCATAGTGAGCTTATGAAAATTTGCTCAGAAGAATTTATTTAAATTATTTTTTGGTGTAGAGTTAATAAATGCTCTACAGATAAGAAAATTATTTTTTGCATAGTTTTGTGAATTAAAGAGTAATTCATAAATTCTTATAAGTCATTTTTTAAAAATATTTTCTTTTATATTTTATAGGATATTCAATATCCAACACTTGATAGTACTATTTTTGAGAAATAGTACTATGATAGTAATATTTCTTAAAATTACACAATAGAAGATAATTATAGAAACACATGCCTTTAAATACAGAAAAGAGCTGGTTTAAAGTAAAAATAGTTTATTTAGAAAGTACATAGCACATTTACACAATTTTTTTCAATATTTTTAACAAAACAGGATCCCTTCGTTGTACCTCTGCTCCATCTTTACAGCATCTAGGGAAAAAAAAGAAAGAAAATCAGTTCATAAATTTAAGTGAAAGGAAAATGACTCCCATCCCCTGATATAATTTATGAATCAAAAGAATTTATTTAAATTATTTTTTGATGTAGAGTTAGTAAATGCTCTGCAGATAAGAAAATTATTTTTTGCATGGTTTTGTACATTAAAGGGTAATTTATTGTTGAAAAAGTAGTTGAAAAAATTCATTGTTGATAAAGTAGAATTAATTAAATCCAATTAGGAAATATAAATTCTGAGACAGGGGTTTAAAAAAACTTAGATATAAAACAGCACCCAACACATGAGTGCAGCTTTAAATCTGTTGTCATTTTATTGATAACTACTTCCAAGAAGTAAATTCTTACATTCTTTTGTAAAACCAATTACGTACTGTGAAAACTACATCATGTAATAAATATTTACTTGATTAAATTAATATACTAATGGAAAACAGTTATAAAATATTTGTTAAAGAGTATTCCCCTTTTCACTAAATTTCTCTCTGTACAGTAGAAAATCCTACCATGTCGATTAATTTGTTATTATAGATATAAATAAAATAGGGTAGATTGCCTTGATAGAGTACAATAATAAGCCTTCAATGTTGAGTATAATTTCAGCTCAACATTGAAAGCTGAATCAGAGACTTGTCTAGAATGACACCAAGATTTCCTCTTCACTATTGAGAATAATGCTGTTGAAAGTAGAGAAACACAAGAATAAAGATTGAATGCTAAGTAAAACATTAGCATACAAAATCTTAAATTTCTAAATCTGATTACAACATGCCATAGAGAGTATTAATACAGATGCTGGGTCAGATTTAGAAATTTAAGATTTTATATGCTAATGTTTATTTAGTATGCAATCTTCATTCATGTGTTCTTTACCTTCAATGTGATAATATTCTCGATAGTTAAGAGAAAATTTTGTTGTCATTTTAGACAAGTCTCAATTCAGCTTTCAATGTTGTTTATTATTGTACTCTATCAAGGCATTCTACTCTATTTTATTTATATCTGTAATAACTAATCATTTAATCGACAGGATTAAATTTCATACTGTACTGAGGGAGAAAATTAGTGAAAAGGGCAAATAATCTTTAACAACTATTCTATTACTATATTAATGAATAAAGTAAACATTTATTACATGATGTAGCTTTCACAGTAATTTTTACAAAAAATGTGGTAGAATGTCATTTGGGATACTAAAGATAATTTTAGGTCTTAGACTTAAAGATACTAAAGAATAAAATTAAGTTTTAGCAGTAAATTTACTTGAAGTAATACAGAGGCTGTTCACACATTTTTTAGACAATGTATATTGTATTCACAAAACTAAATTACATAAAATTCTTGTGTTTTAAATGTTCTATTTGACATCCCTTATTCTGAACTATCTTTCGACACCGCAATTTCCAGGATAATAATGCCTTTTGAAGTGTCAGAAGAGGTATTCTATTCCATTCATCCTGAACAGCTTTCCAGTGTCCTGTAAGGGTTTTGGGACGACGTTTGGATAATGCAGATTTTAAAAGTCCGAAAGCACAAAAATCCATAGGTGATACATCGGGAGATTTAGTAGGGATATCAGTGAAGGGTATGGCCTTGATACCAGTTTTTTGTTTCATTTCTTTTAGGAAATTTACAGTGGATTTTGATGTGTGACTGCTAGCTTTGTCCTGATGGAGTCTCACAGATTGATGGCACTGTGGGTAAAGCGATGGTATTTCATTCAGAAAAATTGGCGATAAAATATGTTCCTGATAGTATTTGGAGTTAATCTTGACATTTTTTCCACTCTCTTTATTTTTAACTTGCCATTATAAGAAAAACCAGCAACAATCATGAATCCCCTAGAAAAACTTTCTTTCGATTCTTTGAACCATGTACTTAAATTTTTTTCTCCCCTTTTATGATAATAAATGGCTCTTTATTTGTTGCAATCATTTAAATACACCCATGATTCATCTATTGTGACAATTGTTTTCCATTTTTCTTTGGATAAGTGTTTCTCATATAGAATTCTGCAGCGTGTCCTGCGTTTAGCGATATGATTTGGAAGAAGACGATGCACATTGCGTTTTTTTCGCTTTCTTGAGATTTAAATCAAAGTTTATCATTTTGTTTACAGTGGACACCGAGCATTTTAATGATTTTGAAACTGTCCTTTGACTAGGGGTATTTTCTTTTAACATTAAACAACGTACCTTTGCAATAGTCGAAGATGTCCGTTTTTTCCTTGGATACTTGTTTGGAATTTTTGTCCCACTTGAGGCTCCAATTTGACGTTTTTTTCCTTTCTTGTTGACGATATTACCTATCGACGCTTTAGATATCACAAAACCATGACTCTCCCATCGTTTTTGGATAACGGAGTATGCATATTTCTCTTCGGAAAGAGCATAAATGTAGCCTTCGAACCACTGCTTTGTTAAAAACGCCATTTTGAATAAAAACAAAACTTTCAAGCCGCAGACGATAATTTTGACTTTTAAAAACAGTACAATTGCAATTATTTCTTTTGCAGCAAACGATTTTTTATTACCGCTTACCAAAATCGTCTAAAAAATGTGCGAACAGCCTCTGTATTACATTAACCAAAAGGTATTAAATACATGACTTATACCTCATCAAGTATTAGAATAATATCCTCCATAATTCCAGCTTTAATAACTGATTGAATCTTGTGTATTACCAGCAGTAATATTAGACACTGTCCAACAGACTTCCTGAAATGAATAAAAATAAATATATCATAACACAAAGCAAGCTGTTAAATTATAATCAGAAAAATTTCTCCTCACATGAATTTTCAAATCAGATTGAGTGAAAATTACACATAATGGAATATGCACTGAGCATATAATTTAATACCAAAAATTGCCTGGTGATTAAAAGTTGAGAAGTAATCAGACTTTCAATGTGCTGAATATGTTTAGCACAATATTTAAATAAGACTTTAATATACATGAACTAGATTACTACCTCACAAAACTTCCAAGAAACAATTTCAACTAAGTATTGTATAACTTTCGATATAATTTGGCTTTCCATAAAACTCCAACTGATGTTCAGAATCAGTTGAGTTATTTTTCAGGCACAACTTTATCAACATATTTAATTATGAAACTTTGAGAAAGTAAAGACAATTTAAAATGCATTTCCCCCCATTTTTTAAACAGGTAAACAAGATGCTCAGTCGAATTTTAAAAAATTTAGCACAATGAAATATTTGACAAGGCAATAAAAGAAATTCTAAGCATAATGCAACAATTTAAAGAACAACATAAAACAGATGCTGTCTATGATTTTTTTCATTAACCCAAAGCTCATGCTTAACTTGAAGAGTTCAGAATCAATGGGGAGAAAAAAAAAAGTACTAATCAGAATTTTTGAAAAAATTCCAGTTTACATACCATATACGAGATTAGGTACTAGTTCCCAGACATACACTTAACTAAAGTTTAGATTTAATGAGTTTCTAACGCTTAATTTTAGGATAGTAAAACATAGGTATGTCTTAACTGGCTAATGTGTGCATGTGCATGTAAGAAAGCACATAATAGATATATTTAAGATAAAATACTAAACATATTTTTTTTTACTGCCTTCATCTCTAATAAAACAGATAAAAGTGATTTCAAACACGATAAAATTAAGGGGCTAGGGTTTGAAGTCTAAGCTTCGATTCATTTTCGAAAACCTGTGTCAACGAGATGTTGTATTGTGACCCAGACAATTGGCGAAACTTTCCAAACCTATTTTCAATAATGTCGGTTTGAATTTTTCCTGTTAAGAAATATGCCATCTCCAATTCATTGCAACAATATGTTCACATTTCAAGTACAGCATGTGTAGTGTGAGAAAGTGTGGTACATGTTTCTTTAGTTAAAAAGCCAGAAGTATATTTAAGAGAATTCCAAGTATCAAGCCAAACTAAGAATTTTTGTAGGTACATAACCTTTTCATTGGATGCATTAGATAAAGGCTCACAATACACATCTCGTTTATGACCTCCTTTTAACTTACTTTACACATTCATTATCTTTCACCATTTAATAATGATTGCAATATATTCAGATGTTTCTAAACAAAAAGGTTCATCAGTATGTGTAGAAAGTACTTTCAACCCTTCAACAAAATGGTCATTGAAAATTTGAAGACATAGTTTTACATTTTGTCTCTCCATAGAAGATGGAGTGCTTTTAAAGTTAATTCAAACACATATTTAACTATCTGTCCATCCTCTAAAGAATGGATACTTTTAATGGCTCTAAAAGAGACAGTTTTAGTTAAGTTATGATCATTAAAATCAATAAAATACATACACTGACCATAATTCTTCTGATTCAGCCAATTATTTCTGACACACTTCAGAATGTGTACAGGATCAAAAATATAAAATAATGGTCTATTAGGATTTGAAGGATGATTATATAATATACTTAAACAAGGGGGGTAGCAAAATAGGATATTGTTTAATAATAAAGTCAGTTGTTCAGTCAAGAAGTCAATTATTGTATTTTGATGATCAGAAATTTTATGTCCTAGAACATCAAGCAATTCAATTACCACATTTAATACATTTTCACCATCACTCATTACTGTTTTCATTTAATCCAAATTCTTTATATAAGTATTAAGACTTAAAATGGAATAAACATGTTTAACAGAGAGAAAAAATTATGACATGCATAAAATTAAATTTTACCAAAATTTAAAATTACTTAGCCCATTAACTAATGATCTAATACATCCAAAAGCAATTTCCTTTTTACTACTTCTGTAATGAATTATCAACGAACCTCTAACAACTTATCAGGAAATTCTAAATATATTTTTAAAATTTTAATTTTAACCATTAAGAATAAATAAAGCTTGGCACTTCACATTTTCATAATATAAATATCACTTTTCTGTTATTATAAAAGACTCTGTAAACCAGGCGTTTTGCTTTTTGGAACTGTATCTTGTATCCGTGAATTCATTGATTATACAGGAGTTCTATTCCATTATTAAGAAAGGGTTATTTCATTCACTTATCAAAGACACATTTTGATATAATAAACCACAACTCACAGTGGATGTCTTATCTGCAGTTTTATAAACAAACTTTGTCCATGAACAGATTTTATATTTTCTAAATAAACCTTGGCATTTTATACTTTTATAATATAAATCTCTTGTTTTGGCAAGAGTTAAAGACTTTCACAAGAGTCATGTTAACTGAATTCCCTGGACTGCCCTTTCTCACTCACCTAAAATCTTAACAACAAGTTTCACAGTTAAAAAAGAATAAATAAAGAAAATCAATATTCTATCCACAAATTATTGAGACCAAAGTTTATGAGAAAGTTCAGATTAGCGTATAAGTTAAAAATACTAATTTGAAATTTTTAGTTGTTTAAAAAATATTTTTATAGTTTTTTCATAAAAAATTTAAATTAGTAATAAATCTAAAAAAATATATCTAAAATAAATTCTAAATTATCTCTATTATCTAATAATCTTTTTTTAGATAATAAATCTAAAAAAATATTAAAAACAGTGATTTTGGCCACAAGTCCACTGCTGAAAATAAAAGTATATCTCGAGAATAAAAAAAGGTAGGCTCAGTGACGTTAAACAAAAACTTACACAGGTTATGAGATCCAAGTGGACTTATGGTATTTGTCTTTCAATTTCGAAGCTCTGAAGCTAGATTCCAGTTTCAAAATTCTGTAAAGAAACCAACATTTTCTTATAATGCCATAATAAAAATTGAATGGTTTATCAAACCAAGAAGTATTGAAAAGTAGAGTTCTTTATAAACTTGCTTATCACTAATATAAAAAGGGGAAAAGAAACTAATTTTACCCTTTATATATATACTTTAAGCCAATAAGTTCACATTTATTTTGCACAGCATGACAACAAAATAATTTCCAAAAGACCTTTAGAGATGAACAGCTTATAGATAAATATTGAGAACATTCTCAGATTTATAATAACTCTTATCGTACAATATCTATTACAATAAAGCATTTTTTTTATGTACACATTCTGATAATCTACAAATCTATATACTTATAAATACATAATTTAAAAACATGGAATGCAAATTAATAAGTTAAGAAACAATTTATGTATCTAAATAGTCTATTTTGAAATAATTTTCACTGCCCTCATCTCTAATAACACTGATAAAAGTGATTTCAAACACGATACAAATTAGAAAATTAAATGCACGTGGCATCTATATTGACACAAATTTAAAACTCTAAAACGATCTAAATTTCCAAAATTTTGAAATAAATCTGAAATATATACCTGTAGTTCGAAGACCATATTCACACTTGTTCTGGATTTCAAACATTGGGAGCCACTCTCAATGCAACAAGTCGCCAGATTCTTCAATCTTGAATTCCTCGGCCTTGGTGCTTGGCTCTGTCAACACCTTCTCTCAGCCACATTTTCTCATTACTCCAGAGGTTCTTTGAATGAATTCAGGAATACAATGGAGTTCACATACCTACAAAAATTAATAATTCTTGAAAATATATATACATTCAATTGCAAGAATATATACACTCAGTTGCAAAAAGTATGCACCATTATGTTATTCCTAAAGAGTGAAATTGTTTTATTTTATATCTTCAGAGAGAGTAGAAATATAATCTAAATATCAAAGCCAGTTCAAAATATTGATTAATAGCAATTGAAATTCAAAATGTTCCTTAAATAAGCTTTTTATTTAATGAGATATTCAAAATAAAAAAATGCTCTAATATTTGCTATTGTTTCAATATTTACTTGACATGTGGATACTGATTAAACAATATTTTGATCTGGTTTTGAAATTTTAAATATATCTTTACTCTCGATAGACATAAAATAAAGAAATTTCACCCAGTAGGAATAACATATACATATATAGCAATTGAGTGTACACATAGAACATTATTAATAAAATTAAAAAAAATTATATTTTAAGGCTATTAAGATTATACATGAAAAATACCTATTAGTGTTTAGTATTTAAATTAAAATATATAATTATACTAAATACATTCTTTTAAATTATGATCACAAAAATTTTAAGAATATTTGTTCTTTATTTCTTTATAATGTATAAAATGCACAGTAGTTTATAAAGATTACTCAAAACACAATTTGATAAGGAATTCAATAGATCCTTTTGTATGATTTACAAGTTCATTTTTATAATCTTTTATAATGTGGAATGTTTTTGAATCCATCTTTTAACATTTAGACATGGATAATTTGTTGCCTATTGATACCTGGCAATAAGAACATTGTCCATTTTCCTATTCAATATATTTTACAATTTTTCACCATTGAATACTATGCAGGAATACTATGCATTGAATACTATGCATGAATTTACTATGGAGGAATCATGTGTAACTGATTTATCAATCCAGTAGTAAAAATATGTTTAATTTGGATTAACATATTAAAAAAATTTCATTATAATTTTCTTTCCAATTTCTTTAAAGAAATAAAATGGAAAATATTATACTGGAAATGAAAATACATTTTTATTTTTCAACTATGTAGATTTGGAATTGATATGTGTGTCATGTATTTTATACTTTCTAAAGGATATAAAAATCTAATTAGTGCGTACAAATTACAATTCTAAATATTAATTTAATTAGCAAATACTTATATAAATAAATATAAAATTTCAACTTACCCTGGAAATTTTCTCTGGGTATATTATTTATCCACTTTTGTCCTTAAACATGTCCAATCTAAAATGTTAGGGTTACAAAAGTAGCGCCAGTCACGCATTTTGAGGTCACATGAGAGGCAGCGTTTCGCTGAGAGTATGATCTGTTGCCCATGCCTTCATTCATTGGTCGAGGGAGCTGCCATTCAAACTATACGACCCGCCTTTCTTCTCCGAAAAAAAATAATGGCGCCGAGAGATCAGTTTGAATTCAAAGTTAGTTAAAACCATGAATTTACAGTACTCTGTAACTTCATGGTTAAAACAAAGGGGTGTTCCGCAAAAAAAATAATCAAACGATTAGAAAATTATGTGAAAAGATTAGGAATGACACTTAATAAATACAGAGTAAGTTTTTAAGTGAATTAAAGAGAAATTACAAATATATTACAACTATTAGGTCAACTTAGAAAATACTTATGAAGTGAAAAAAGTTAGAAATCATCATGACAGGATCTGAGGGTCCCCTCTCCGAAGTTTTAGGGAATTTTTAATTTTTAACGTAAATTTCAAGCTAAAACTTTACTACATTATTTATATTAATCATAGTAATTTAATAAATTAAACTCTAGGAAGTTTTAAATAATTAACTAATTCATGACTTAAATTTTAAAATACAATCTTTTAAAATTTATCTTAACTTTATTCCTTAATCTTAATTCCTACACAATCAATTTCAAATTTGCTATGTCTCATCTTTTTTTTTCCCTTTTTTTATTATTTATCATACTTGTTGAATCAATCTCAAAATGAATAGAGTACCCCGTAATTTCTTACCGAGCCTATAGCTCTCTCAGGTACTTCATGAGCTTAGACGGTCTATTGTCTATATCACAACACAGCTATAGTGTACAGCATCACGTTTAAAAATCAAAATCAAACCCGTTTGAAATAAATGCTTGAAAATTAAGCAATTGCAAATATGTTTACGACCAACACTTAACATTACTGCAATTGGATGTGATGGAACTGCGGTGAACACTGGATTGAATAATGGCGTGATTCCTTTATTTACATTACATTAATGTTTTTCTAAATATGTGTGATTTGTTTATTTTAACTAAGGTCTGTTAATTTAAAATTCCTTTTCTTTCATTCAAATGTGTATTATAAGAATATGTTACTGTAAAATTAATACGATGAAATTCGAGAAAAAATTCTACAAAATCAGTTGTTTTATAATGGCATCTAACAATTAGAAATACTTAGAATATGTAAGTTTCCTGAAAAATATATTTTGAATATTTTATCTACAAAAATATATATTATTATTTTAATATACTATAAAAGAAATTTTAAAAAATACAAATTTAACACTTTTTCCTCTCTTAAAAATAAAGAGTGGTGCAACAAGGACCCATTTTTAAGTAGATATTTAATTTCTACACTAATATATAAAAATAAACAATGAAACTAATTTTCATCTGTTTTTATAAGCTTCTAGGGAGTTAAAAACATACACACAGAATACAATCTTTACATACAAGGAAAATTATGTGAAATTTCACATAATACAATTATACAATTTCACATAATACTTCTCACATAATACAATCTTTACATACAAGGAAAATTATGGGAATTTTCCGCGTAAAAGAAGTTTCACAACAATGAAATAAATATTTTTGAAAAGTCTGTTTAATTTAATCTTCGCCTTCCCTTTCAAATCCATAATTCTGATGTAGATTTCTGTTACTTCTGGTTACGAATCGGAGCTCCAATTCCGGGACGATAGAGGAAAAGCGGTTTCGGGTCGATTCCCATCCAGCCGTCACCGGCCCTCAAAAGAGTACACGTTACGGGATCCCCCGTCAGAGATTCGTAAGTCACCCCGGCAACGGTACGGATCATTTCCCACGAGCCTATCGTTCTGCCGGCGCCTCCAGCACCGGCCCGTCAAGTTGCCGTCAGTCTTGTGTTTGTTGCTTAGTCACTTATGTGATCAATTATGTCCGTAGAATGTATTTGAAGCTATTGGTTACAAATATTATTGTAAGGATCTCATCTTCAGTATTAATGAAATTAGCGAATGTAGAAGTCAAACGGGGGGATATTTTTCTAAAAGAAAAATGCCTTTTCCTCTTAGAAATCAAGAAAATTTCAAGCTTCATACAATAATAATCATTTTATCCGAGTTATATATTTTTTTATTTTCATAATGAATACAAGAATACACCCAGAAAAATCAAAATTGCTTCTCACTAGATAGATTTGATCAATAGAATTATTTTTAATATAACGAGTACCCTTCTCAAACCACCATTTGTACGGGAAATTTTACAAACTCAGACTTTACTGATTGTTTAAGGTTGCTGAGTAGTGACCAATTGGATTCCCTCAGCTCATTGTTAACTTATTGAGAAAATTTTTCGAACGATTGTTGAATTGGACTTAAAGATATTTTTACATAGTACTCTGTAACAGAAAAAAATGATTTATTTTACTCGCGTAACTTTTACATTTTTTAAAAATTAAATTAAATTAAATTTGAGAAATCAGGGGGGATGTGGTATACTGTGTTTTAAACGCACATTATTTCCTTTGACAGACGACATTTATGAAATGAATGTCAAAAAAAAATTTCCTTCTCTATTACCGGAACAATTTCAACGAAAAAAAATTGGATATTTGTGATGATGGCTTCAGGCTCGTGCGCACTAACCCTTTTGGATTCGCTCATCTCAGTGTTAACCTATGGAGAAAATGTGTCCAAGGGTTGCCGACTTGGATTGAAATATACTTTACTAGCTGAATATCCGTACTTCGCTACGGAGTACATTCAAATTAAATAAACCGATCAATGTATGCAAATAATGCCAATATATATATATATATATATATATATATATATATATATATATATATATATACATACATATATATATATATATATATATATATATATATATATATATATATATATATATATATATATATATATATGTATATATATATATACATATATATATATATATATATATATACAAACATCAATGCATACAATTGATGTAAAAAGAAACTAAAATATATGTATGAAAAATCATAACGGATATTTTTATAGACAAAATAATGTAGAAGAAAATATTCAAATTAAATCTAATAGAACATACTAAAGAATATCACGCAGTTAATATAGTACAGTTTCAGGAACATATCTTTTACTGTATTTTAATATTTTTTTGGATAATGTTCAAAAGTTTGCCGCAATTGCAAGAAAAAAATATTTTTTTTGTCTATTTCGTTGTTATGCACGTGACGCAAAATTAGTTTAAAGTATCACAAAAAGGAAAGAAATCACGTGATCAGCATTTAATAAATTAAATTCTGAAATTTAATCTTTAAAAATTCCCCAAAAATCAGAAAATGGAGTCGAAAAAGATTTCATCTTAAAGGAATTTTTAGGATCTTTCTCGTGATATAAATACTATAACCCTCAAATAATTATTTTAAATGCAAACTTAAAATAATGTTACACAAACAGCTTAAAATTTAACTAAAAAAAATCTAAGAAAAATTTTTCAAAAATTTTTTTAGTGCACTCATGCACTATAAGGAAGAATCGCTACGCAAAATTTTAGCCCTTTAGGTGCAGCGGTTTGGTCTGTGCGTTATATGTCAGTCAGCCACGGAACTGTTTCATATATATAGATTTTTTTAACCAATGCGGAGGAACTTGTAATGAAACAATTGCCCTTCCTACACCGGAGTTTTAGTGTCCACGAACGGAGGCATTTTTCGTGGCGCAACGCCGGGATTCGATCTGAGCACGATCAGCATCGAGAACCATCGCGCTTTACCACTGGCCGCCACAAGCCCATATGTTGTTGTTGTTATTGTATATGTTGTTGTATATGTTGTGTATGTTATTGTATATGTCGTTGTATATGTTGTTGTATATGTTCGTGTTGTTGTTGTATATGATGTTGTATATGTTGTTGTTGTTGTATGTGTTGTTGTATATGTTGTTATTGTTGTATATGCTGTTGTATATGTCGTTGTTGTTGTATATTTTGTTGTATATGTTGTTGTATATGTTATTGTTGTTGTATATATTGCATATGTTGTTGTATTTGTATATGTTGTATATGTTATTGTTGTTGTTGTATATTTTGTTGTTCTTGTTCTATATGTTGTTGTATATGTTATTGTATTGTATATGCTTTTGTATATGTTGTTGTATATGTTGCTGATGTTGTATATAATGTTGTATATGTTGTGGTATATGGTGTTGTAGTTGTATATAATGTTGTATATGTTGTTGTTGTTGTATATAATGTTGTATATGTTGTTGTTGTTGTTTATGTTCTTGTTGTTGTTTATGTTGTTGTTGTAAATGTTGTTGTAAATTTTGTTGTTGTAAATGTCGCTGTTGTTGTAAATTTTGTTTTTGTTGTAAATGTTGTTGTTGTTAATGTTGTTGTTGTAAATGTTGTTGTTGTTCTAAATGTTGTTGTTGTAAATGTTGCTGTTGTTAATGTTCTTATTGTAAATGTTGTTGTTGTAAATGTTGTTACTGTTGTTGTTTAAATGTAATTATTTTTAATGTTGTTGTTATTAATGTTGTTGTTGTAAAAGATGTTGTTGTTGTTGTTGTTGGAAATGTTGTTCTTGTTATAATGTAAATGTTGCTGTTGTAAATGTTGTTGTTGTTGTTGTAATTGTTGTTAATGCAAATGTTGTTGTTGTAAATGTTGTTTTTGTTGTAAATGTTGTTGTTGTTATTATTCTAAATATTGTTGTTGTAAATGTTGTTGTTCATGTAAATGTTGTTGTTGTTTTGAATGTTGTTGTTGTTGTTGCTGTAAATGTTGTTGTTGTTGTTGTTGTAAATGTTGTTGTTGTAAATATTTTTGTTATTAATGTTGTTGCTCTTAATGTTGTTGTTGTAAATGTTGTTGTTGTTGTTGTTTTTATAAATGTTGTTAATGCAAATGTTGTTATTGTAATTGTTGGTGTCGTTGTTCTTGTAAATCATGTTGTTGTTGTAAATGTTGTTTTTGTTGTTGTAAATGTTGTTGTTGTTAATGTTGTTGTTGTAAATGTTGTTCTTGTTGTTGTAAATGCTGTTGTTGTTGTAAATGTTGTTGTTGTTGTTGTAAAGGTTGTTGTTTGTGTTGTTGTAAATGTTGTTGTTGTTGTAAAGGTTGTTGTTGTTATAAATGTAAGTGCTGTTGTTGTTGTTGTAAATGTTGTTGCTGTTGTTGTTGTAAATGTTGTTGTTGTTATTGTTGTAAATGTTGCTGTTCTTGTTGAAATATTGTTGTTGTTGTAAATGTTGTTGTTGATGTAAATGTTGTTGTTGTTGTAAATGTTGTTGTTGATATTGTAATTTTGTTCTTGTAAATGTTGCTGTTGTTTTTATTGTAAATGTTGTTGTTGTTGTTGTTGTTGTAAATGTTGTTAACGTAAATGTTGTTGTTGTTTTTGTAAATGTGCTAAATGTTGTTGTTGTAAAGTAAATAGTGATGTCTTTGTTGTAAATGTTGTTGTTGTTGTTGTAAAGTAAATACTTTTGTTGTTGTAAATGTTTTGTTGTTTGAAATATTGCTGTTGTAAATGTTGTTGTAAATGTTCTCTTAAATGTTGTTGTTGTTGTTGAAAATGTTGTTGTTGTAAATGTTGTTGTTGTTGTTGAAAATGTTGTTGTTTTTCTAAATGTTGTTCTTGTTCTTTTTGTTTTTGTAAATGTTGTTGTTGTAAAGTAAATATTGTTGTTGTTGTTGTTGTTGTAAATGTTATGGTTGTTGTTGCAAATGTTGCTGTGTTTTTTATTGTAAATGTTGTTGTTGTTGTTGTTCTAAATGTTGTTCTTGTTCTTTTTGTTTTTGTAAATGTTGTTGTTGTAAAGTAAATATTGTTGTTGTTGATGTATATGCTGTTGTTGTTAATGTTGTTGTAAATGTTGTTATTGTAAATGTCGTTGTTATTGTAAATGTTGTTGTTGTTGTAAATGTTGTTGTTGATAATGTTGTTGTTGTTGTAAATGTTGTAGTTGTAAATGATGTTGTTGTTGTAAATGTTGTTGTTGTAAATATTGTTGTTGTAAATGTTGTTGTTATTGTTGTTGTTGTAAATGTTGCTGTTCTTGTTGTTTTATATGTTGTTGTCGTTGTAAATATTGTTGTAAATGTTGTTGCAAATGTTGTTTTTCTTGTTGTAAATATTGTTGTTGTTGATGTATATGCTGTTGTTGTTAATGTTGTTGTAAATGTTGTTATTGTAAATGTCGTTGTTATTGTAAATGTTGTTGTTGTTGTAAATGTTGTTGTTGATAATGTTGTTGTTGTTGTAAATGTTGTAGTTGTAAATGATGTTGTTGTTGTAAATGTTGTTGTTGTAAATATTGTTGTTGTAAATGTTGTTGTTATTGTTGTTGTTGTAAATGTTGCTGTTCTTGTTGTTTTATATGTTGTTGTCGTTGTAAATATTGTTGTAAATGTTGTTGCAAATGTTGTTTTTCTTGTTGTAAATATTGTTGTTGTTGTTGTAAATGTTGTTATTGTTAAATGTTGTTGTTGTTGTTTTAAATATTGTTTTGATGTAAATGTTGTTGTTGTTGGAAATGTTGTTGTTGATGTTGTTGTTGTTGTTGTTGTTGCAAATGTTGTTGTTTGGGCTGGAATAAGACATCTCGGACTACAGGAATTTCTCGATTAATAACATGTTACATGTTTTGTGTTCCGGCGGGGGATCAAAGAGAAATAAAAATATCGACTGGCGTCATGATTTAACTGTGTTATCTCTATGTATCTGAAATTTAAAATCGAAGTTTCCGACTAACGTGAAGTGGATATAATATTGAGTCATTAAGTCTTGTAGACGTCGCCATAGGTTTATTTTCATATTCGCGTTATATATTTTTCATTTCTTAAGAGAAAATACTTAAGGTATCCAAAAGTTATGACTTAATTTTACGGAACAACTCATTAGAATTAAAAAATATATTTAAATAGAAAGAACATATCACCAAATTTCAATATCAATCATAGATTTCGATCACAGTATTATAGATTTCGATGTGTGCACCTTTCGTAGCACGACAAACGTCTAAATGGTAATCCAGTTCTCTCCAAGTTTTTCGTAGCATATCAGAAGTTATTAGACATTTTTGCTTGGGGATTCATTAAATCCGTTGTATATAAACAAAAAAATTGAAACTGTGGATGAGTTGAAGAAGCGTATCATTCAAGCAATTCGTGTAATAACTCCTGATATGCTATGATACACTTGTAGAGAACTGGATTACCATTTAGACGTTTGTCGTGCTACAAAAGGTGCACACATCGAAATCTATGATTCTATGATAGAAATCTATGATTGATATTAAAACCTTGTGAATATTCTTTCCATTTAAATAATTGTTTATAATTCTAATGGGTAGTTAGGTAAAAATAAGTCATAACTTTTGGATACTTTCAGCCCGGACACCCTGACAGCTTGCGTAAATAATATTCCAATAGGTAACGGAAATGGCATGAGATCGCATTATCATTCGATGAATCACTAATAGCGTGCAAAAATAACGTGCAATCGTCTTAGGATTAACCATATTTAATGCCTTCTCATACGGTGACACAAAGAGAAGACCGTTTAAAGAATATCACTATGACAACTTAATATTGTCTTATCTATTGGTTAAAAATTAAAATTTCAAGTAAAACTGTATAGTAATCTTAGATACTCCAAAGAACGTTACTTTTCAAAGAGAGTTTCAATCAGAAAACAGATACGCTTGCTATAATTGCTTTCAAGGAAAAAATAATTCCAAATTATGCAAGATGAAATGATTTTACACTGTAGGATATTTAAGCCTCATATAGTCATTTCTTTATCGGAAATGCAATTACGCTGTTATTACCCTTAAATAAAAGATAATTACTTTTTTATTAGTATAATCATCATTGACTTCTGTATAATCGTTTTATTTTAGAGCAAATATAGGTCTTAAAAGTTCATACTTTACATTTACTTTTACGAAAAAGTGTTCAAAAATATTTTAACATTTTAATGGATTTAATTGTTGCACTATCTTTATTGAGTAGGTACCGCAGATGAGAATAGATGCAAAGAACAGGAAACGTTAGAATGACAATTTGGTAACCGTTTATCGGATTTTGTCCCATTTATGTATGTGGGTTTATGAATGTGAAGAGACTGTTGCGTAAATGAGTTAACGTAGGCTCTTGTTGAACAATAAATTACAGCTTGTTTGATATTGATCTTTATATGAAGCAAAATCTATTAAGGATATGCTGTGCCAAGACTACAAACAAAATTAAGGGAAAAAAACTGTAGAATTCTTTTTCCTCTTGATTACTTTCCAGGGATCTCGGCTATATTAGGTACATTAGACTACGCAAAAACATATATATATTACTTATATCTGTAAAGATCATTTTGACTGCTTTAAAAACCAATAATCATTAAACTAGCAGTATTCATTTTTGAAATTCTTCAGAGCTGAATATTTAAGTGCACTGTATATTTAAGAATAACTGCTTACAAGAAACTGAATGAAATAACAAAATATTTTGTTAGAATAATAATTTATTGCATCCTCAGGACAAGTGCCCTCTGCATTGGAAAATAATAATAGTTGCATTTGGTTTAAATAATATTTTTAAACAGAATTATTAAATTCATGTTAGAATTGTGTTTTTTTAATTTAAATAATTTTTGTGCCCAAAAGTTCTAAATTCTTGTAAGAATTTGTAAGGTATACACAAGATTCGATTTACAAGAATTGAACTTTTTAGTGAATTAATTAAAGAAGTTGCTTGAGATATGCTAATTTCGGCATAGATAAGCGAGAGTTCATAGATAAGCGAGAGGGAGCTACGGGGTAAGTAGCTCCAGGTGTTATCCTGCGCTAGTGCTTAGGGGGCCCAAAGTTTACGTGGCAGAATTGCTGGTTGACATACTGTTCGTGAGTATTGAAAAATATATTGTTCTTTAAAGCTGTATTTATATATCTGTACAAGTAGTACGTATGAATCTTGTTGTTAAATGCACAGCCTACATGTGCAAGAATATTCAATAAACATTGTTTCATGTATAAACTGTGTTTGTTTCAAATTCATTTAGAGTGCCACTTCAAATTATATACACCCAAGTTTGGGTAGAAGTGAGCTATTTACTCTATAAATTATTTGTGTATTTATTTTAATAAAATTTCTCATAAAAATAAATTTAGCATTTAAACAAAATTTCTTATGTGTTTTTTTAATAAAAATAATAACCTTACAAATCTCTTAAAGTGCTAAAATAACTTTATGTCCCCCCAACAATTCCTAACTTAGTTGCGTTAAGCAATCTCTCCAGTTATGTACTATCTTTCATCACGTTGCCCGATACTTTACTTTTGTGCCCGGCATTCAACAATTTCCATTTATGATTTGGTCCGGGGGGAAAGCAACAGGGTGAAGCGGGGGATAATCACAAATTTGCGATTCCATGACTTCCAATATCACTTCTTCGCCAATTCAAAATGGCAGCGGGGGGATTTTGCACGAGGCCATTAGCAGAGCATTTGACATTAGGGCTTTTCCGCTGCCAGCCTCTCATGCATATGCATGAGCTAGGTGGAACGCCGCTGAGGATTGACTGCTCGCCGGGTACAAAGGTGTGAAGACTGTCCAAATCGAAGGAGGGTCATCCTTAAATAAATTTTTTTTTTTTTGGGGGGGGGGGGGTTGTGCTTTTAAACAATATGGATTTTACCGCGGGACGATTGGATATTAAATATATTTGTTGATTTAAAGCTAAGGAAGTGCCAGGCTTGCATAAGGAATTCTTGATTGGACACAATTTGTTATTTCCTCGAACAGTGCAGGGAAACATTCATTTAAAATGATTTGATGTGATACGGATGCAGTGAAAGGATTGTAAATGTGATTCTTCGTGCGCACTGATTGCGAAATCGCCGTGTCGCATCTATTTGCTTTCATGTAATCTAGTCACTTATGTGATGAATTAAGAGATGTCCATCGAATGTATTTGAAGCTATTGGTTACAAATATTATTGTAAGGATCTCATCTTCAGTATTAATGAAATTAACGAATATAGAAGTCAAACGGGGGGATAATTTTCTAATTCTGAGTGAACCTGTTGTAACCGTAATTTCAATTTGTTTATATTATTTTAAATGAAATTATGATTGAAATTATGTTCATGATTGTGGCTAGTACATTGATGTGCTTCCCAAATAATGGAAATTAACTCTGGTTATATTGACAAATCAATTTATTGAATATTAACACACATAAATAATACACTCCAAAATTACTCAATATTTCCTCCGGCATTTACACATTATTACCGCAATAACTTCATTCCTACTAAATTAATTCTTTACGACACCTATGTTTGATTCATTCACTTATTATAACAATATTTCATACTGCCTCTATACATATTATTTTCAATTTTACTCCTACGAATTAATTCATATATATATGCAAAACATTATATTAAATTGTTGGTACGAATTATCGGTCTATTATTCAACATCTTATACTCAAAAACTATATTCATCGCGCTCTATCTTAATCATTATGGCTATACACTGAGAAGCAATGATACAATATAAAAGGGAAATGCAATGTCGGTACCTCAGAAGATGACGGTTGAAGTCCTCTGGGCAGCTGGCACTCGTAATGATGACTTGTCTAAACTTTATTGCATTCGAACACGGCTCCGTCGTTTATTGCAGACACTCGGCATAGGACACTGGGCGCTCGACAACTTCTATCTCTCTAAACTTTACTGCACCCGAACACGGCTCCGTCGTTTATCGCAGACACTCGGCATGGGACACTGGGCGCTCGACAACTTCTATATTTCTAAACTTTACTGCACCCGAACACGGCTCCGTCGTTTATCGCAGACACTCGGCATGGGACACTGGGCGCTCGACAACTTCTGTCTCTCTAAACTTTACTGCACCCGCACACGGCTCCGTCGTTTATCGCAGACACTCGGCATGGGACACTGGGCGCTCGACAACTTCTGTCTCTCTAAACTTTACTGCGCCCCGCACACGGCTCCGTCGTTTATCGCAGACACTCGGCATGGGACACTGGGCGCTCGACAACTTCTGACAGACTCTAACTTCCCAGGTTATCTCTCTGCCTTTACACTATTTTTTATTTCATATCTTTTCTTACTAATGTCTCCACCTCTTATAATTTCCATTGGTTATCTGGAAATTATCATGCCATCGCCATTCGTCCGTGCTGCCACTCCTCAATCCCCTTTTACCAATGCGCGTCGAGGGCGGGATTTATATATTCTCCCTCAATTTTAACTTTTTCCCATGCTTTGGATTCAAGTTGGGTGGGCCGCATTATAGCCATCATAAATTTTCTTTTATTTTCAGTCTCTTCCACTTCTATTTATTGCAACGAACATTATCTCTAATTTTCGTTCCGGTCTATGGCTTTCTTCCCTTCTCTTTTATTGCCCTGTTTCTTTATTGCCTTTAACAATTATTTTATTTTATTTTGTATTTCTTTCCATGCCCCTGTCCCTGGCCGTAACACTACTGTCATGTCCTATGAAACCTGTAGTCTTTAATTCTTGTTAAAACATATTAAGATATTGCTTCAAATAATATTAACTAGAATTAATGTCTTACATCATTTTTAAAAAATAATTTAAAAGTATTTCCTCTGAATTCATACTTCAAGTTTTACCGTAGGATTACGTTTCTCCATAACGACCCTGCAGAAAGGAAAATTTCAGACGCTCAAACCGTCAGTCCATCCGTCCTCGCGAGTTACAATTTTGGGAGAGCGCTAAACCCAGTCTATCGTACTAAACAGTTAAACAGAAAACTACCAAATGGCGTCAAAATTTTGACATGCATATATGTATATATATATATACATACGTACATATATATAGATACATATATACATAATACATGAAAATATTTAGGTACTATAAGGAACTAATCCTACGGTAATAACCCGCGGTTGTTTCGTTAGAAGAGACTACTTGGATGTTTTTTTGTCTCTTTCTATTTTATCAAATGTTCAGTAAGGAATGGGTGTTAAAACCATAAATTTGACAACTGAAAAGGAAAAATTATGTTTCTGACCCTGAATAGATTTCTTTGGGAGTCAAGTACCGCATTTATATTTGAAATAACTTTTTAATACTGTAGAAGTACTGACGTCTTTCAGATAATCAACAAAAATGTGTCGTAACTGATAATAAGGCCTGTCATCACTTACAACAACGATATGCCTTTTCCTCTTAGACATCAAGAAAATTTCAAACTTCATACAATAATAATCATTTTATCCGAGTTATATATTTTTTTATTTTCATAAAGAATACAAGAATACACCCAGAAAAATCAAAATCGCTTCTCCCTAGATAGATTTGATCAATAGAATTATTTTTAATATAACGAGTACCCTTTTCAAACCACCATTTGTACGGGAAATTTTACAAACTCAGACTTTACTGATTGTTTAAGGTTGCTGAGTAGTGACCAATTGGATTCCCTCAGCTCATTGTTAACTTATTGAGAAAATTTTTCGAACGAATGTTGAATTGGACTTTTTTGGAAGATTTTTTTAAATTGTACTCTGTAACAGAAAAAAAATGATTTATTTTACTCGCGTGTATTTTACATTTTTTAAAAATTAAATTAAATTAAATTTGAGAAATCAGGGGGGGGGATGTGGTATACTGTGTTTTAAACGCACATTATTTCCTTTGACAGACGTCATTTCGGAAATGAATATAAAAAAAAAATTCCTTCTCTATTACCGGAATAATTTCAAAGAAAAATGATTGGATATTTGTGGTGAAGGCTTCAGGCTGGTGTGCACTAACCCTTTTGGATTCGCTCATCTCAGTGTTCGGCCATCTGCACATGGAGCAACTCAAAAGAAACTGATAACTGACTCAAATCACAAACCAGTCCGTGATGAGTCGCAACCTATGTAATTGAATGGAGCCACGCACACGGCGCAACTGGTTACAAACCCGTCCGACGAGTTTGTAACATTTTAGCCCTGTGCAAAATTTTAGCCCTATATGTGTAGCGGTTTGGTCTGTGCGTTATATGTCAGTCAGTCACGGAACTGTTTCATATATATAGATTTTTTTAACCAATGCGGAGGTACTTGTAATCAAACATTTGCCCTTCCTACGCCGCAGTTTTACTGTCCACGAACGGAGGCATTTTTCGTGGCGCAACGCCGGTATTCGATCTGAGCACCCTCAGCACCGAGAACTAGCGCGCTTTACCACTGGCCTCCACAAGCCTATATGTTGTGGTTGTTGTTGTATATGTTGTTTTTATTATATATGTTGTTGTTGTTGTATATGTTCTTGTTTTTATTGTATATGTTCTTCATGTTGTTCTACATGATGTTGTATATGTTGTTGTTGTTGTTGTTGTATGTGTTGTTGTATATGTTGTTGTTGCTGTTGAATATGTTGTTGTATATGTTGTTGTTGTTGCATATTTTGTTGTATATGCTGTTGTTGTTTTTGTTGTATATGTTCTTCATGTTGTTGTATATGATGTTGTATATGTTGTTGTATTTGTATATGTTGTATATGTTTCTGTTGTTGTTGTTGTATATGTTGTTGTTGTTGTATATAATGTTGTATATGTTGTTGTTCTTCTTTATGTTGTTGATGTAAATGTTGTTGTAAATTTTGTTGTTGTTGTAAATGTCGCTGTTGTTGTAAATGTTGTTGTTGTTGTAAATGTTGTTAATGCAAATGTTGTTGTTGAAAATGATGTTGTTGTTGTAAATGTTGTTGTCGTTAATGTTGCTGTTGTTAATGTTGTTGTTGTAAATGTTGTTGTTGTTATTATTGTAAATGTTGTTGTTGTTGTTGTAAATGTTGTTAATGAACATGTTGTTCTTGTAAATGTTGTTGTTGTTATTATTGTAAATGTTGTTGTCGTAAATGTTGTTGTTGTTAATGTTGTTGTTGTTGTGAATGTTGTTGTTGTTGTGAATGTTGTTGTTGTTGTTGTAAATGTTGTTGTAAATGTTGTTGTTGTTATTATTGTAAATGTTGTTGTGAATGATGTTGTTGTTGTTCTTGTAAATGTTGTTGTTGTTTTTGGAAATGTTATTGTTGTTGTAAATGTTGTTGTTGTTGTTGTAAATGTTGTTGTCGTTATTATTGTAAATGTTGTTGTTGTAATTGTTGTCGTTGTTGTTAATGTTGTTGTTGTTGTTGTTGGAAATGTTGTTGCTGTTATTATTGTAAATGTTGTTGTTGTAAATGTTGTTAATGCAAATGTTGTTGTTGTAAATGTTGTTGTTGTTGTTGTTGTAAATGTTGTTGTTGTTATTATTGTAAATGTTGTTCTAAATGTTTTCATTGTTGTTAATGTTGTTGTTGTTGTTGTTGTTGTTGTTGTAGTAAATGTTGTTGTTGTTGTTAATGTTGTTGATGTAGTGAATATTGTTGTTGTTGTGAATGTTGTTGCTGTCCCAAGTAACACACACCGTTGGCCCAACCGCATATTTTCGTGGCATCGTTGGGGAATGGTTACCGTTGGCAGAAATTCCAGAAATTCAGATGGGCCAACTGCAAATGAAAGCGGTTGGGCCAACGGTTGCAAAATATGGTTGGCCCAACTGCAAATGGAAGCGGTTGGGCCAACGGTTACAAAATGTGGTTGGCCCAACTGCAAATGGATGCGGTTGGGCCAACGGTTACAAAATATAGTTGGCCCAACTGCAAATGGAAGTGGTTGGGCCAACGGTTACAAAATATGGTTGGCCCAACTGCAAATTAAAGCTGTTGGGCCAACAGTTACAAAATGCATTATTCACTACGACATAAACTGGTTTGTCGAAATGTTTGCACGTGTGGAGAAGAAATGAACGGTAAAAAGAAATGGATGTCGGCCATTCCATGTTCCACGTGATTGTAATATTACGAAGAATTCCAGAGTAAGTATATTATTTTATTAGTAATATACTTTTATTTAGTAAACAAAATGATGTACTTGGCCAATTAGTAGCATCAAGTAGTTTTCTAAAATGCATATCAAAATGAAGCGTAACTTGGTAAATTTAAGTAAAATACTTTGTTAAACTTCTATAAAAACAGCCAAAGCTTTCCTCAAATAATAAATTTAACTACTGTAATTGTATTTGCTGTTAACCCTCTATTTTTAGAACACAATAAGTAATATGTATATTTAGAATCCTTTATAGAATGGTTGTATTTAAACTTTTTGAAATCATGAATGTGTTTATGTTATTTATTTTAAATGGTTGAGTTACTTTAGTTAATCGGATCGTTCAGAAAGTTTTCAATTGAATAGTTGATCAAATTTGGTGTTTACTGATGATTCTTACCTTGTACTTTCAGTAAGATTATTTCCAACTAGAGTATTTATAATAAAAACATTATGGTAAACTTTTATTTATGCTCAAATATCTGTTATTAAAGTTTACTGAACATTTTATATAAGAAGTTGAACCTTTTATTCTGAGTGTATTTAAGTTGTTTATAAGTTTATATCTCACAGTTTACTTCATAAATTTAGAAAACCTACTCTATTAAATCGTCAAATTTATAAAGAAGCGTCAGTTAATCACTAGCTTATGAATACAAGGATAAAATACAATTAGCTATCTGCTTTGGTGAAATTTCAGTAATTTTTCTCTCCTTACTATCAACTTAGCAATTGTATTTTATTTCAGTTTAAAATAATTGTCTGTCTCAGACTTGAACAGGTATTTGATGTTAAATATTTTGTTTGAAAGTAAAATATCAATACAAAGTATTTATGAAGTATGCAGATCACTCATTAAAATAATTCATTTGTCCTTAACATCTGATTATCTGCTAGTTATTGTAATATTTACATTTTAAGCAATTTTTGACAATATACTTAATAAAGTTTGTACATAATATTAAAGACTATTTATGAAGTAAGCTGATCACTCATTAAAATAATTCACTTGTCTTTAACATTTGATTAGCTGCTACTTAATATAATATTTACATTTTTAGCAATATTTTTAACAATATATTTTATAAAGTTTGTACATAATATTAAAGACTGTATTTTGACAATCCCATGGTATATGACTTATTTTTCTATTTTTAGCTGTCTATAAGATCATGTATTCAAGGAACTGGTATGCAGAATTGGAAATTTTGGAAATTTTTATTTGACTGCCAGTCCTGATCTCCTTAGTACCATAGATGAAAGAACTGGAAGTGTGGTTATCATCTTATGAATGATTGAATCTAGGTAAAAACTTGCTTTGAATTCTTGGCCTATTTGTATAAACTGAAGTCTTGTTCCTCACTCTTTTTTATTTTCTCTTGTTTCCTACTAGTATTATTTGATTCACTTTATTAAATATGTATTTTTAAATCATTATGTTAATGTGTTTTAAATTTTTAGTTATATCTAATTAGTACAGTATTTTATGCAATAGTTTATGCAGCCTCGTGCTTAGTGAGTATCTAAAGCCAGATTTAAACATGTCGCTGAGCATGTACAGAAAGCAATTTTAGATTATAAATTATCGCTAATTAATAGAGATTATGGTTACAAAAACCATATTTGACACATCTATAGATTAAAATCTTTTTTTTAAGACCAAAATGAAATAAATTGATGCAGTAGTTTTCTCTCCCAGACAGCCCAAAGAATCGGTCTGGCTTAGCAACTTAAATATATAGATACTGTGATGTTCAGTAGATAGAAAGGCATTAGTAGGGTTGATATTTTGTACAAACATTTGTAATTTTTTGTTATATTCGTGGAGTTATAAATATTGTCTAAAATTATTAAAGTGTTGGTTTTTTTTAAAGATATTGTGCTAATAAAAAGCTTTATGTTGACAAACATATATTTACAAACTGTTGGGCTTTTGATGCTACAGAATTAATTTGACTTTTACTGAGAAAATATTGTTTACTGTGTGGTTAAGAGAAGGAAAATTTCACCTTAATTTTTTCAATGTTGTATTGGTAAAATGTATGTGGAAATTAATCTTATCTATCATATACTACAATGTCTTATTTTTCTAATTTTAATTTGGTTCAAATATTTCAAATTATTCTTTAATTTTCTGCTCTGTTAATTTATGAAGATAAACTTTGCTAAATACATGCAAGCAGTTTAAGATGATTAGTTCCTATAATGTAAAGAAATTTCTGCCAATAGCTCTTGATATTTTAATTTTTCATGTCTAAATTTTAAATAAGTTTTCAGAGAGTTGATATATTCATGTAAATAAATATGTACTAAAATTATTAAAGATCTGTGCAGTGTCTAATTTGTCTCTGATGTTAATTTAGTTTGCAAATTTGAAATTGTTATTTTATTTTGTGCTTTGATAATTTAGCAAATAAATAAACCTTTACTGATACATACCTGAAGTAATAGTTAAGACAAGTTCATGCAACATGAAGAAATTTTTGATTATGAAGTAAATGCTAGGGTTAGATTTCATAATAAGTTAACTTGTTTCTAAAAAATTAAAAAAACTAACTTAATCAGGCATTTTTGTTTGACTGTTTGTTGCATATATAGCTATTTTTCTTTTGACTCATTTACTGTACTAATTTATTTTTCTATTGACAGCTTCTGTCGGACTGGCTCACCAGGGAGAAGTCATAACGGAAAAATTTGTTGAAGACTTAATAAAGGGATTTTTCCTTTTTTCGAAAGACAGAGAAGGAGGGAGAGATAAAAGAACTGTGTATTTTTGACAATGTAAAATTAAATTTTATTAAATTTTTTGTTAAAATAAAAAAAAATTGATGAAAAGTTGTGTTTTATTAAAATTACTATAACATGCCTTATTAAGATGCTGTTTTAAAATATTAAACAAGGTAAGTCCAAAAATTGATATAACAGTTTTATGGAAAGTTTTAAAAAAATCAGACCTCAGTTGTATATATTGTATCAGACCTGAAGACAAATTGGAAGATAAAGTGTTTATAAAATATATATATATATATAATGAAAAAAATATTTATATAAAGGTAATCTTACAAAAAGTATTTGTCATATTAACTCAGCATGAGTGTGCAATTTGACACCAGTTGATTATAATGGAAAGGTGTTTATTTAAAAAAATTTATATATGTAGTAAAGTGACTGATTAAAAACAACAGGTAGCATTGATATTATAAATTGTGTATATATATATATATATATATATATATATATATAGAGAGAGAGAGAGAGAGTGACATGAGATTTATAATATCACTAAGGATAATCTATAAGATTTATCCTCTTTAAAAAGATATAAAGTGCTTAAAACAAAACACTTTATGTAATCAATGTCAAGCAAAATGTAAACTGTTAAAAATAACATTAAAATTAAAATGTATTGTTGCTTTTTGTACATTTTAATATTTAACTATGGAAACTTTTTGATTTCATAAAAGAGTGAATTTTGTAGTTTTCAAACTACTTTTGGGGGAAAAGAGTTATGCATTTTTCAACCCAGCCAACAATTCTTTGTTCATTGGGCCAATTGTCAAACTATCCTAGGGTCAATAGTTTAACATTTTGCTAATTTTCAGCAGACCGTTTACAAAGAGAATTTTCCTTTTTTAAACAGTATTAAGTTCTAGTATTTAGCCACAAATAATTTATATAAAAATAGTATATCCGAAATTCTTTTTTGAATATATATAAAATAGGTTATTCAAAAATGCTTTTTTGAATATACAATTTTTATATAAATTATTGGTGGCGAAATACTAGAACTTAATAAACTGTTTAAAAAGGGGAAATCCTCTTTGTAAACGATCTGCTGAAAAATAGCAAAATGTCAAAACTATTGACCCTTGGATAGTTTGACCATTGGCCTGATGAACAAAGAGTTGCTGGCTGGGTTGAAAAATGCATAATAGCCCCAAATAAATTTAATGTAGGCTTACCTACAAAGTTGACTGTTGGGCCAACTGAATGCCTACTGTTGACCAACCTCATGCCAACGGCCAAATCATTTAAATCCAACCGTTGGGCCAACAGAACGCCAACCGTTTCCCTACAAATCCAACCGTTGGGCCAACAGAACGCCAACCGTTTCCCTACAAATCCCACCGTTGGGCCAACAGAACGCCAACCGTTTCCCTACAAATCCAACCGTTGGGCCAACAGAACGCCAACGGCCAAATCCTGTAAATCCAGTGGTTGGGCCAACTGAATGCCAACCGTTGGGCCAACTGAATGCCAACCGTTGGGCCAACCTCGCGCCAACGGCCAAAAACCACCGTTGGCCAACCATGCCCGAAAGTGGTTGGCCAACGACTTGCCAACGGTTTTGTGTTACTTGGGGTTGTTGTTGTTGTAAATGTTGATGTTGTTGTTGTAATTGTTGTTTTTGTTGTAAATGTTGTTTTTGTTGTTGTAAATGTTGTTGTTGAAAATGTTGTTGTCGTTGTTGTAAATGTTGTTGTTGTTATAAATGTTGTTGTTGTTGGAAATGTTGTTGTTGTAAATGTTGTCGTTGTTGTTAATGTTGTTCTTGTTGTGAATGTTGTTGTTGATGTGAATGTTGTTGTTGTTGTAGATGTCGTTGTTGTTGTTGTAAATGTTGTTGTTGTTGTTCTTGTTGTAAATGTTTTTGTTGTTGAAAATGTTGTGGTTGTAAATATTGTTGTTGTAAATGTTGTTGTTGTTGTAAATGTTGTTAATGCAAATTTTGCTGTTGTAAATGATGTTGTTGTTGTAAATGTTGTTATCGTTGTTCTAAATGTTGTTGTAGTTAATGTTGCTGTTGTTAATGTTGTTGTTGTAAATGTTGTTGTTGATGTTGTAAATGTTTTTGTTGTTGTTGTAAATGTTGTTGTTGTTGTGAATGTCGTTGTTGTTGTAAATGTTGTTGTTGTTGGGAATGTTGTTGTTGTTCTTATTGTAAATGTTCTTGTTGTAAATGTTGTTGTTGTTGTTAATGTTGTTGTTGTAGTGAATGTTGTTGTTGTTGTAAATGTTGTTGTTGTTGTAAATGTTGTTGTTGTTGTTGTTGTAAATGTTGTTGTTGTTGTAAATGTTTTTGTTGTTGGAACTGTTGTTGTTGTTATGTTGTTGTTATGTTGTATTGTAAATGTTGTTGTTGATGTTTTTGATGTTGTTGTGTTGAATGTTGTTTTTGATGTTGTTTTTGATGTTGTTGTTGTTGTAAATGTTGTTGTTGTTGTAAATGTTGTTGTTAATGTTCGAAATGTTGTTGTAGTTGTAAATGTTGTTGTTCTTGTTGTTTTTATAAATGTTGTTAATGCAAATGTTGTTGTAATTGTTGGTCTTTTTGTTCTTGTAAATGATGTTCCTGTTGTAAATGTTGTTGTTGTTGTTGTTGTAAATGTTGTTGTTGTTAATGTTGATGTTGTAAATGTTGTTCTTGTTGTTGTAAATGTTGTTGTAAATGTTGTTGTAAATGTTGTAAATGTTGTTATTGTTGTAAATGTTGTTGTTCTAAATGATGTTGTTGTTGTTGTTGTTGTTGTTGTTGTTGTTGTGAATGTTGTTGTTGTTGTAAATGTTTTTGTTGTCGATGTAAATGTTGTTGTTGTTAATGCTGTTGTTGTAGTGAATGTTGTTGTTGTCGTAAATGTTGTTGTTGTTGTTGTAAATGTTGCTGTTGTTGTAAATGTTTTTGTTGTTGTTATGTTGTTGTTATGTTGTATTGTAAATATTGTTGTTGTTTTTGATGTTGTTGTTGTTGTAAATGTTGTTGTTCTTTTGTTTTTATAAATGTTGTTAATGCAAATGTTGTTGTAATTGTTGGTGTTGTTGTTCTTGTAAATGATGTTCTTTTTGTAAATGTTGTTGTTGTTGTGAATGTTGTTGTTGTTGTTGTTAATGTTGATGTTGTAAATGTTGTTATTGTTGTAAATGTTGTTGTTCTAAATGTTGTTGTTGTTGTTGTTGTAAAGTTTGTTGTTGTTGATGTTGTGAATGTTGTTGTTCTTGTAAATGATGTTGTTGTAAATGTTGTTGTTGTTGTTGTAAATGTTGTTGTTGTTGTTCGAAATGTTGTTGTTGTTGTAAATGTTGTTGTTCTTGTTGTTTTTATAAATGTTGTTAATGCAAATGTAGTTGTAATTGTTGGTCTTTTTGTTCTTGTAAATGATGTTCTTGTAAATATTGTTGTTGATGTTGTTGTAAATGTTGTTGTTGTTAATGTTGATGTTGTAAATGTTGTTCTTGTTGTTGTAAATGTTGTTGTTGTTATTATTGTAAATGTTGTTGTAAATGTTGTTGTAAATGTTGTTGTAAATGTTGTAAATGTTGTTATTGTTGTAAATGTTGTTGTTCTAAATGATGTTGTTGTTGTTGTTGTGAATGTTGTTGTTGTTGTAAATGTTTTTGTTGTTGTTGTAAATGTTGTTGTTGTAAATGTTGTTGTTGTTAATGCTGTTGTTGTAGTGAATGTTGTTGTTGTCGTAAATGTTGTTGTTGTTGTTGTAAATGTTGTTGTTGTTGTAAATGTTTTTGTTGTTGTTATGTTGTATTGTAAATGTTGTTGTTGTTTTTGATGTTGTTGTTGTAAATGTTGTTGTTCTTTTGTTTTTATAAATGTTGTTAATGCAAATGTTGTTGTAATTGTTGGTGTTGTTGTTCTTGTAAATGATGTTCTTGTTGTAAATGTTGTTGTTGTTGTGAATGTTGTTGTTGTTGTTGTTAATTTTGATGTTGTAAATGTTGTTATTGTTGTAAATGTTGTTGTTCTAAATGTTGTTGTTGTTGTTGTTGTAAAGTTTGTTGTTGTTGATGTTGTGAATGTTGTTGTTCTTGTAAATGATGTTGTTGTAAATGTTGTTGTTGTTGTCGTAAATGTTGTTGTTGTTGTTCGAAATGTTGTTGTTGTTGTAAATGTTGTTGTTCTTGTTGTTTTTATAAATGTTGTTAATGCAAATGTTGTTGTAATTGTTGGTCTTTTTGTTCTTGTAAATGATGTTCTTGTAAATATTGTTGTTGATGTTGTTGTAAATGTTGTTGTTGTTAATGTTGATGTTGTAAATGTTGTTGTTGTTATTATTGTAAATGTTGTTGTAAATGTTGTAAATGTTGTTGTTCTAAATGTTGTTGTTGTTGTTGTTGTTGTTGTTGTTGTGAATGTTGTTGTTGTTGTAAATGTTTTTGTTGTTGTTGAAAATGTTGTTGTTGTAAATGTTGTTGTTGTTAATGCTGTTGATGTAGTGAATGTTGTTGTTGTTGTAAATGTTGTTGTTGTTGTAAATGTTTTTGTTGTTGTTGTAAATGTTTTTGTTGTTGTTGGAACTGTTGTTGTTGTTATGTTGTTGTTATGTTCTATTGTAAATGTTGTTGTTGTTGTTTTTGATGTTGTTGTTGTTGTAAATGTTGTTGTTGTTGTTGTAAATATTGTTGTTCTTTTGTTTTTATAATTGTTGTTAATGCAAATGTTGTTGTAATTGTTGGTGTTGTTGTTCTTGTAAATGATGTTCTTGTTGTAAATGTTGTTGTTGTTGTGAATGTTGTTGTTGTTGTAAATGTTGTTGTTGTTCATGTTGATGTTGTAAATGTTGTTCTTGTTGTAAATGTTGTTGTTGTTGTTGTTGTAAAGTTTGTTGTTGTTGTTGTTGTGAATGTTGTTGTTCTTGTAAATGTTGTTGTTGTTGTTGTAAATGTTTGTTGTGGTTGTAAATGTTGTTGCTGTAAATGTTGTTATTGTAAATGTCGTTGTTATTGTAAATGATGTTGTTGTAAATGTTGTTGTTGTTGTAAATGTTGTTGTTGTAAATATTGTTGTTGTAAATGTTGTTGTAAATGTTGTTGTTCTTGTTGTTGTTGTAAATTTTGCTGTTCTTGTTGTTTTAAATGTTGTTGTCGTTGAAATTATTGTTGTAAATGTTGTTGCAAATGTTGTTTATGTTGTAAATGTCGTTGTTGTTGTTGTAAATATTGTTGTTGTTGTTGTAAATATTGTTATTGTTAAATGTTGTTGTTGTTGTTTTAAATATTGTTTTGTTGTAAATGTTGTTGTTGTTGTTTTAAATATTGTTTTGTTGTAAATGTTGTTGTTGTTGTAAATGTTGTTGATGTTGTTGTTGTTGTTGTTGTTGCAAATTTTGTTGTTTGGGCTGGAATAAGACATCTCGGACTACAGGAATTTCTCGATTAATAACATGTTACATGTTTTGTGTTCCGGCGGGGGATCAAAGAGAAATAAAAATATCGATTGGCGTCATGATTTAAGTATGTTATCTCTATGTATCTGAAATTTAAAATCGAAGTTTCCGACTAATGTGAAATGGATATAATATTGAGTCATTAAGTCTTGTAGTCTAGTCGCCATAGGTTTATTTTCATATTCGCGTTATATATTTTTCATTTCTTAAGAGAAAATACTTAAGGTATCCAAAAGTTATGACTTAATTTTACGGAACAATTCATTAGAATTAAAAGTATATTTAAATAGAAAGAACATCTCACCAAATTTTAATATCAATCATAGATTTCAATCACAGTATTATAGATTTCGATGTGTGCACCTTTCGTAGCACGACAAACGTCTAAATGGTAATCCAGTTCTCTCCAAGTTTTTCGTAGCATATCAGAAGTTATTAGACATTTTTGCTTGGGGATTCATTAAATCCGTTGTGTATAAAGAAAAAAATTGAAACTGTGGATGAGTTGAAGAAGCGTATCATTCAAGCAATTCGTGTATTAACCCCTGATATGCTACGAAAATCTTGTAGAGAAATGGATTACCATATAGACTTTTGTCGTGCTACAAAAGGTGCACACATCGAAATCTATGATTCTATGATAGAAATCTATGATTGATATTAAAACCTTGTGAATATTCTTTCCATTTAAATAATTTTTTATACTTCTAATGGGTAGTTAGGTAAAAATAAGTCATAACTTTTGGATACTTTCAGCCCGGACACCCTGACAGCTTGCGTAAATAATATTCCAATAGGTAACGGAAATCGCATGAGATCGCATTATCATTCGATGAATCACTAATAGCGTGCAAAAATAACGTGCAATCCTCTTAGGATTAACCATATTTCATGCCTTCTCATACGATGACACAAAGAGAAGACCATTTAAAGAATATCACTATGACAACTTAATATTGTCATAGTGATATTATTCTATTGGTTAAAAATTAAAATTTCAAGTAAAACTGTATAGTAATCTTAGATACTCCAAAGAAAGCTACTTTTCAAAGAGTGTGTCAATCAGAAAAAAGATACGCTTGCTATAATTGCTTTCAAGGAAAAAATAAGTCCAAATTATGCAAGATGAAATGATTTATACTGTAGGAAATTTAAGCCTCATATAGTCATTTCTTTATCGGAAATGCAATTACGCTGTTATTACCCTTAAATAAAAGATAATTACTTTTTTATTAGTATAATCATCATTGCCTTCTGTATAATCGTCTCAGTTTAGAGCAAATATAGGTCTTAAAAGTTCATATTTTACATTTACTTTTACTAAAAAGTGTTCAAAAATATTATAACATTTTAATGGATTTAATTGTTGCACTATCTTTATTGAGTAGGTACCGCAGATGAGAATAGATGCAAAGAACAGGAAACGTTAGAATGTGTCGTGGGGGTACGACATATATATAAAAAGAAAAGAAAATAGAAAAGGTGCAGAAAAACCAATTAACAAACGGAACGGAAAATGGAATAGTTAAATGACGCCAGACGATACGAGAAGAATGTTGTGGGGATACAATATGTTAGGAGTTCAAAAAGGGCAGACAACCCAATTAAATCGAACAGTCGGTGGTGCTATGAGAAAATTGGAATGGCAATTGATCAGACAAAAGAGCCGGATGAAGAGAAGAGATTGAAAGGAAACAATTAAGAGTCGAAACAGCGAAGGAAGACGTTGTGATGAAAAGGGAATTGTTGACAAAGAGAAGAGGACCCCACACATAGGAGATGTTCTGGGAAAACACATTTCCTAGAAAAATAGGAATGAGTCAAGGACGGGATTGTTCGAGTCAGTTGGACTGTCAGTTGGCGTTTTTAACAGACAAAGAGCAAGGTCAGGAATTAAAATTGCAAAAATTAATATCTGAAAATACAGAATTACACGGGCGGTTGGTTGCGATGGAGCAAGATATGAACATTAAATTTTGCGAAAATGAACAATTAAAGGCAGAATTAGATTCAATACAAACAGAAAAACAACACAGTCAGTAGTTAGTGTTGCAAAAAATATTATCCAACAATACAGAATTGCAAACACAAATCATCGAAAGACAACAAAGTTTGGGTACCCTAGTGGGCGACAATAAACATTTAAGGGAAGAAATAGCGGTGACACAAGCAGTTCAACAGATAAAATTGGGTGAGACATGTGAGGGAAATGCTAGTTACGGAGAAGATGAGAAAGGTGACAATTTTAAAGAGGGCGCCGTAGTTAATCAATTTAAAGCAAATACGGATATTGAAAATAGACCACAAAATCGTGCTAAAACGAGGCGGCAAGTTAATTACGCTAAGATAGTAAAAAAGTCGGATATGGAAAAGCAAGTACAGGATATAAGCCAACAAAATGGGCAGGAAGAGGTTAACGCCGTGTATGTCAATACAGTTGTCGCAGCGATGGATTATGAACAGGCAATTAAGACAGATAAACGAAAAAGCAGGTTAGAGAATAATAGAAATAGGGGTCGAAAAAATTATTATGAGAGAAGGAATATGGAAAATTGGCCGCAAAATCAATACAAGAGAAATAAAAAGAGAAATAACCAAAGTAATATGCAGAGAAATCGCGATTATTGGATAGCGCATGAGAATATTAATACTGGGACACGTAGAAATAATATTATAAATCAACGATACAAGAATGACGAATTCATGGTGGGAGAGATCGTTAGTTTGCGACGATTAAATTCAATCAAGGCATTAAATAAACGGTTAAATGGAAATTTTGAAATCATGAGAATATACAATGATAAAAGCACATTATTGAGATTTCTAAGATCACCGCACACAATAATTAAAATAAATTTAAATAAGGTAATCAGAACACACTATTAAATAATTAAATACATATAAATAATAATAATGAATAAATAAAAAAAAGAGAAAAACACAATAAAAAAAAAATAACACACACACACAAAAAAAAAGACAGGTAGATGGTTGCAAAATTAATAAATAACTATACGATAGACATTGACGCTAATAGACATGGTAATTAAGTCATATTGGGAAAAATATGCACATAAGGAATGCGATTGTGAGTGACAAAATTATAAATTCACCATATAAGAAAGGAAAATTATGAAAGGGTGAGAGATAATTAAGGTGAAAAATAAATAAAGATTACGTAATTATCAAATTGGTAAACAAATATCGACATAGATGGGGTAATGTGGAAATGCGAAATATGATGATTGAAGTTAGATTGAAATACACCTATGCAGGCAGAAATACATAGTAGTTCAATATAATAGAAATAAGAAACAAAGACAATTAACAAATAAAAATAAAAAAATAAAATAATAATAATAATAATAATAGTAATAATAATACTAATTAATGGCAAAGTATTAGCACCATAACGAGAGAATATTAAGAAAATTACCTGAACATTTGATAATCCTATGAACACGTGGCAGATGAAATTAGGGAATAATAATATAATTTCCAGGGACATAATGTGGATAGCCAATCAAACGAGAAATAATAGTGAGAAATAATAGTGGTGCATTAGGGCACAAAAATATATTAGGTAATAGAATTTAGAAGTTGCTAATATAAAGAAATATTAATCGACAGACAACACTACAACCATGTGCAAAGCAAAGAATGCGGAATGAAGGTTACCTGTTGCCAAAATTCTAGACAAAGGTGACACGTCAGTTAAACCACGGGACTTTGAAACCAGGTGTCGAAACAGGTGTTACGAAAATACCTGTTCGTGGATAAACGTCTTTGTTAACGGGACCGCGCGTTAAATAATGCAACCGTGCGTTACTATGGTGACATTTTGGGTCCAATTCTATGGTTACTAGAAAGCACATGTACGGTGGTGTAAACATGAGAGAGCAGTGGGGGTGCTAGGCAGTGAAGCTTCGTTTACAGGCATGTGAGAAAAGATAGCGTTGGAATTACAGATACTGTTGCAATTTTGAATTACAGATACTGTTGCAATTATGGTTAAAACTTGAGATATTAATGAATAATGAAATAAATAGCAATAGAACTAAATATGACCGGGATAACGAAAGACTTTTGGCAGTGGTATAAAAGGTATTATTGTGTAATATATTGCATAAATAGAACTCTTATATACAGATATACAGATGTCCGTAAAGAACTTTCAGCAAGACCCAGAGCTAAAAAACAAAACAAACACACACACACAAAAATAAAATTACGCTACTTCACATGATAGTAGCTAAAGGAGGTGACTGATACAGATACCATAAATGCCAGTTTGATATAATCACAAAATTTAAATATGTATGCTACCGATATTCGTAGCTACTATATGGCAAAGAGTGTGTGTTTTGTTGTTATTGTAATTTATGTATTATGTTTATGTGTACTCAACGAACAATATTAATGATGAAATATTTGTGTATTAAATTGTAGATGTCATATTATATTAATGAGTAACATAATAGAATCAATCAGGTATCGTTTTAATGTAATGTTGATGTATTAATAATAATATGTTAAGATCATATCGGTACGCAATTTTACGCAATACGTGCGGGTCCCATAATAAGAAAAAGGGGAGCATCTAAAGGGGAACGAATGAAGGTTAGCAGAAAATTTTATAAGGCAAAGGATGGATAATTTGATAGTTGGAGGATGCAATGAGAACAATATTTTTTTTCCTCAAAGGAGGGGGAGAAATGTCGTGGGGGTACGACATATATATAAAAAGAAAAGAAAATAGAAAAGGTGCAGAAAAACCAATTAACAAACGGAACGGAAAATGGAATAGTAAAATGACGGCAGACGATACGAGAAGAATGTTGTGGGGATACAATATGTTAGGAGTTCTAAAAGGGCAGACAACCCAATTAAATCGAACAGTCGGTGGTGCAATGAGAAAATTGGAATGGCAATTGATCAGACAAAAGAGCCGGATGAAGAGAAGAGATTGAAAGGAAACAATTAAGAGTCGAAACAGCGAAGGAAGACGTTGTGATGAAAAGGGAATTGTTGACAAAGAGAAGAGGACCCCACACATAGGAGATGTTCTGGGAAAACACATTTCCTAGAAAAATAGGAATGAGTCAAGGACGGGATTGTTCGAGTTTAAAACGGCCCTCACTCTAAATGGTGGAAGGAATGATTAGGGGAGGAACGTGTTAACGAATCAAAAGTGGAAGTATAAAGAAAAAGGTTGAACATGAGAGACGAATAAAAATGTAAAAGGCTGGGCGTTGAGAATATAAAAAAAATAGAGAGAGTGAAAAAAAGAGAGGAATATCAGATTGATGGTGACTCTGAGAGTTGGCACCCAAAATAGAGAGTGGTAGCCTCGTCAGCGAGAAGGCAAACGAATATATATGGGAGATTGCACCCCGACATAGCGCATCGCTGTAAGCCGGCAACTCAACGATGAAAGGAGCATCAATGAGCAGCAGAGCCGACATAGATTGCATGAACCCCGCAAGCTAGCATAGAGAATCCGCGGAGCCCAGATTGATTGCCTGAACCCCTGCAAGCTACCTATGAGATGATAAGAGGTGAAACTCGGAACCAGGACGGAGTGCCTAATCCCCACCAGCAACGAATGGAGAACTGATCCGGCCGTTAAAGTCTGCCTCTTCCTACGTTATTGAGCGAGTCCGAATAGAGACCCCAACAGTCACCTGAATATGCCAGCCAAAGTCCACTTCTGCAGTCTGCAAAAATGGAGGTAACCTTTTATTAACTATTGCCAAATTTCACGAGTTACCCGAGTCTTATATGATAGGCGGAAATTAAGGAATAAGATGATTATTGCGTACCGAAATGATATTAATTTAAGTAGATGAAATAATATAGGCAAATAATAGATTGATATAATGAGAATGTCTGTAAGTTCAAATTAATAAGAATATAATTGAATGTATACTAATATTTGCATTGTGTGAATAAATTAATGTATTGTTTAAAATCAGAGTAATTGTATCATTGCCTACCACTATAACCAATCACGACCCACCCAAAGAAAATCTACGACATAATGGTGCCTTTGACGAAACAAATATGATTATTGCGGCTATGTAAAAAACTAATTGGCAATGATACATATAATGCTATGACGATAAATTTAATACTCTGATTCGAATAATACATTGGTTTATCTGAATATTGAGTTAGGAGGATTGATGATAAAAGAAAAGGGGTGTTTAAAAAATTATAATTAATGGAATAGTTTGTGTTGAACAGTGTTGCTTAAAGATAAATTAAATGTTGAATAATTAAGAATGCATAGTGAATAATAATATGTAATGATTAATAAGAGTAATGAATAAGTAGTGAATTATGAATAATTAGTGAATATTGAATTAGACAATGTAATGAGTAATAGGTGCATTGAATAATAAGTATTGAATGATGAATAAGCATTGAGTATTGAATGATATAGTGTAATGAATAATAAATGTATTGAATAAGTATTTAATGAATTATAAGTATATTGAATGAATATTGAATGATTAATAGGTATTGATTATTGAGTGATATAATGCAATGAATAATAAGTGTAATGAATAATAAGTGTTGAATATATTGTATATTGAGTGATATAGTGAGGTATTAGATATTATAATTGTGTGATAGGTAGTGAAAGTACGCAAGTTAGGATAAAATTGCAACAGTACGTTGAGAAAAATAAATAAAGTAGGATAGTTAGTTTTAAGTTAGTATAAAAAAAAGAGGGACAATGGCGCGAATAAGAAATAATTGTGGATTAAGAGTGGAAGAATTGAATAATGGGATTGAGATGCTAAGACAGCAGAATGACAGGATGGCTATGAATAGGCAATATGGCTATGAATATGGAATGTAGGAATAGTTACGCTGAGTGAAATACTAATTTAAGATAAGGAAATGTTAGATTGGAGATTGATGAGGAATGTGTAAGAGTATAATGTTAAATTGAGAAATAGTAATTACGACGTATTGCTTATATGTTGAAGGGTGTTAAGTTAGTAATAAAAATGAAATTTTAAAGATATGGTTGTAGTATGATAGAAGTTTAGTTACGCAGGGTAAAAATTTCAAAGGTACATTGTTAAGAGGAAATAAAGCAGTGTAGAAAACGAGCGGATAGGATATTTGAGGGATAGAGAGGATAAATTAGTAGATAATATTGAAGTTCGGAATAATTTACGTTTAGAGAATGGCGCGAACCGTGAAAGAATTATTAAATCATGTGGCATTTAAGAAAATCGTGCAAAAACCAGGTCAAAAAATAAGTCACGTGGAAAAACATATTAAGGGTGTCGTAAATGACTATTTGAAGATTCCTGAATCTCCAGAATTAGACCGAGTTCTCTTAGATAAATTTATAAAATCAATACGGCAGGATATAAGAAAGGAATTGGTGACATTTCAGCCGCTAACATTCCAAGAAGCAATCGAAATGGCAAAAGAGATTGAGAATGAGGAGCAAAAATATGATGCGATGAGTAATAGCATGACAATTAGTGAAAAGGTAAAAGATGAAAACAGGACAGGATTAACATTGGAAAACATAAACGCGTCGTATGCGAAACAACAAAAGTTTGAAAATGTAAAGCAAAAGCCTAAACAAAATATTTCCAATTTAGCACGCGAAATTGAAGAGGTTACTCTTGACTATTTTGGCCGCCAGTATAAGGGACAAAATGATACGGAAAAAATAATGTTATCAAAATTTCTACACGCCGTGAGCGACGACATAAGACTAGAGATAGGCCAATTAAGCATAGAAAATTTTAGAGATGCAGTCACAAAGGCGATGGAAATTACGGGAGAAAAACATACAAATAAAGAGAGGGACGATCAAAACTGTGAATTACAAATTAATAGTGTAGCAAATGATGAAAAAGCGGGAGATATTAAGAGTTTAAAACAGAAAAATTTAGAGGATAAGGGAAACGAAATAAGAATAAATAATGTAACGATTAATGAGGAATTGTCACAAATAGAAAAATTAAAAACCACAATTCGGCGATTGGAGAGTCAGTTGGCGTTTTTAACAGACAAAGAGCAAGGTCAGGAATTAAAATTGCAAAAATTAATATCTGAAAATACAGAATTACACGGGCGGTTGGTTGCGATGGAGCAAGATATGAACATTAAATTTTGCGAAAATGAACAATTAAAGACAGAATTAGATTCAATACAAACAGAAAAACAACACAGTCAGGAGTTAGTGTTGCAAAAAATATTATCCAACGATACAGAATTGCAAACACAAATCATCGAAAGACAACAAAGTTTGGGTACCCTAGTGGGCGACAATAAACATTTAAGGGAAGAAATAGCGGTGACACAAGCAGTTCAACAGATAAAATTGGGTGAGACATGTGAGGGAAATGCTAGTTACGGAGAAGATGAGAAAGGTGACAATTTTAAAGAGGGCGCCGTAGTTAATCAATTTAAAGCAAATACGGATATTGAAAATAGACCACAAAAGCGTGCTAAAACGAGGCGGCAAGTTAATTACGCTAAGATAGTAAAAAAGTCGGATATGGAAAAGCAAGTACAGGATATAAGCCAACAAAATGGGCAGGAAGAGGTTAACGCGGTGTATGTCAATACAGTTGTCGCAGCGATGGATTATGAACAGGCAATTAAGACAGATAAACGAAAAAGCAGGTTAGAGAATAATAGAAATAGGGGTCGAAAAAATTATTATGAGAGAAGGAATATGGAAAATTGGCCGCAAAATCAATACAAGAGAAATAAAAAGAGAAATAACCAAAGTAATATGCAGAGAAATCGCGATTATTGGATAGCGTATGAGAATATTAATACTGGGACACGTAGAAATAATATTATAAATCAACGATACAAGAATGACGAATTCATGGTGGGAGAGATCGTTAGTTTGCGACGATTAAATTCAATCAAGGCATTAAATAAACGGTTAATTGGGAATTTTGAAATCATGAGAATATACAATGATAAAAACACATTATTGAGATTTCTAAGATCACCGCACACAATAATTAAAATAAATTTAAATAAGGTAATCAGAACACACTATTAAATAATTAAATACATATAAATAATAATAATGAATAAATAAAAAAAAGAGAAAAACACAATAAAAAAAAAATAACACACACACACAAAAAAAAGACAGGTAGATGGTTGCAAAATTAATAAATAACTATACGATAGACATTGACGCTAATAGACATGGTAATTAAGTCATATTGGGAAAAATATGCACATAAGGAATGCGATTGTGAGTGACAAAATTATAAATTCACCATATAAGAAAGGAAAATTATGAAAGGGTGAGAGATAATTAAGGTGAAAAATAAATAAAGATTACGTAATTATCAAATTGGTAAACAAATATCGACATAGATGGGGTAATGTGGAAATGCGAAATATGATGATTGAAGTTAGATTGAAATACACCTATGCAGGCAGAAATACATAGTAGTTCAATATAATAGAAATAAGAAACAAAGACAATTAACAAATAAAAATAAAAAAATAAAATAATAATAATAATAATAATAGTAATAATAATACTAATTAATGGCAAAGTATTAGCACCATAACGAGAGAATATTAAGAAAATTACCTGAACATTTGATAATCCTATGAACACGTGGCAGATGAAATTAGGGAATAATAATATAATTTCCAGGGACATAATGTGGATAGCCAATCAAACGAGAAATAATAGTGAGAAATAATAGTGGTGCATTAGGGCACAAAAATATATTAGGTAATAGAATTTAGAAGTTGCTAATATAAAGAAATATTAATCGACAGACAACACTACAACCATGTGCAAAGCAAAGAATGCGGAATGAAGGTTACCTGTTGCCAAAATTCTAGACAAAGGTGACACGTCAGTTAAACCACGGGACTTTGAAACCAGGTGTCGAAACAGGTGTTACGAAAATACCTGTTCGTGGATAAACGTCTTTGTTAACGGGACCGCGCGTTAAATAATGCAACCGTGCGTTACTATGGTGACATTTTGGGTCCAATTCTATGGTTACTAGAAAGCACATGTAAGGTGGTGTAAACATGAGAGAGCAGTGGGGGTGCTAGGCAGTGAAGCTTCGTTTACAGGCATGTGAGAAAAGATAGCGTTGGAATTACAGATACTGTTGCAATTTTGAATTACAGATACTGTTGCAATTATGGTTAAAACTTGAGATATTAATGAATAATGAAATAAATAGCAATAGAACTAAATATGACCGGGATAACGAAAGACTTTTGGCAGTGGTATAAAAGGTATTATTGTGTAATATATTGCATAAATAGAACTCTTATATACAGATATACAGATGTCCGTAAAGAACTTTCAGCAAGACCCAGAGCTAAAAAACAAAACAAACACACACACACACAAAAAAATTACGCTACTTCACATGATAGTAGCTAAAGGAGGTGACTGATACAGATACCATAAATGCCAGTTTGATATAATCACAAAATTTAAATATGTATGCTACCGATATTCGTAGCTACTATATGGCAAAGAGTGTGTGTTTTGTTGTTATTGTAATTTATGTATTATGTTTATGTGTACTCAACGAACAATATTAATGATGAAATATTTGTGTATTGAATTGTAGATGTCATATTATATTAATGAGTAACATAATAGAATCAATCAGGTATCGTTTTAATGTAATGTTGATGTATTAATAATAATATGTTAAGATCATATCGGTACGCAATTTTACGCAATACGTGCGGGTCCCATAATAAGAAAAAGGGGAGCATCTAAAGGGGAACGAATGAAGGTTAGCAGAAAATTTTATAAGGCAAAGGATGGATAATTTGATAGTTGGAGGATGCAATGAGAACAATATTTTTTTTCCTCAAAGGAGGGGGAGAAATGTCGTGGGGGTACGACATATATATAAAAAGAAAAGAAAATAGAAAAGGTGCAGAAAAACCAATTAACAAACGGAACGGAAAATGGAATAGTAAAATGACGGCAGACGATACGAGAAGAATGTTGTGGGGATACAATATGTTAGGAGTTCTAAAAGGGCAGACAACCCAATTAAATCGAACAGTCGGTGGTGCAATGAGAAAATTGGAATGGCAATTGATCAGACAAAAGAGCCGGATGAAGAGAAGAGATTGAAAGGAAACAATTAAGAGTCGAAACAGCGAAGGAAGACGTTGTGATGAAAAGGGAATTGTTGACAAAGAGAAGAGGACCCCACACATAGGAGATGTTCTGGGAAAACACATTTCCTAGAAAAATAGGAATGAGTCAAGGACGGGATTGTTCGAGTTTAAAACGGCCCTCACTCTAAATGGTGGAAGGAATGATTAGGGGAGGAACGTGTTAACGAATCAAAAGTGGAAGTATAAAGAAAAAGGTTGAACATGAGAGACGAATAAAAATGTAAAAGGCTGGGCGTTGAGAATATAAAAAAAATAGAGAGAGTGAAAAAAAGAGAGGAATATCAGATTGATGGTGACTCTGAGAGTTGGCACCCAAAATAGAGAGTGGTAGCCTCGTCAGCGAGAAGGCAAACGAATATATATGGGAGATTGCACCCCGACATAGCGCATCGCTGTAAGCCGGCAACTCAACGATGAAAGGAGCATCAATGAGCAGCAGAGCCGACATAGATTGCATGAACCCCGCAAGCTAGCATAGAGAATCCGGAACCAGGACGGAGTGCCTAATCCCCACCAGCAACGAATGGAGAACTGATCCGGCCGTTAAAGTCTGCCTCTTCCTACGTTATTGAGCGAGTCCGAATAGAGACCCCAACAGTCACCTGAATATGCCAGCCAAAGTCCACTTCTGCAGTCTGCAAAAATGGAGGTAACCTTTTATTAACTATTGCCAAATTTCACGAGTTACCCGAGTCTTATATGATAGGCGGAAATTAAGGAATAAGATGATTATTGCGTACCGAAATGATATTAATTTAAGTAGATGAAATAATATAGGCAAATAATAGATTGATATAATGAGAATGTCTGTAAGTTCAAATTAATAAGAATATAATTGAATGTATACTAATATTTGCATTGTGTGAATAAATTAATATATTGTTTAAAATCAGAGTAATGGTATCATTGCCTACCACTATAACCAATCACGACCCACCCAAAGAAAATCTACGACAGAATGACAATTTGGTAATCGTTTATCGGATTTTGTCCCATTTATGTATGTGGGTTTATGAATGTGAAGAGACTGTTGCGTAAATGAGTTAACGTAGGCTCTTGTTGAACAATATATTAGAGCTTGTTTGATATTGATCTTTTTATGAAGCAAAATCTCTTAATGATGTGCTGTGCCAAGACTAGAAACAAAATTAAGGGAAAAAAAACAGTAGAATTCTTTTTCCTCTTGATTACTTTCCAGGGATCTCGGCGCATATTAGGTACATTAGACTATGCAAAAACATATATATATTACTTATATCTGTAAAGATCATTTTGACTGCTATAAAAACCAATAATCATTAAACTAGCAGTATTCATTTTTGAAACTCTTCAGAGCTGAATATTTAAGTGCACTGTATATTTAAGAATAACTGCTTACAAGAAACTGAATGAAATAACAAAATATTTTGTTAGAATAATAATTTATTGCATCCTCAGAACAAGTGCGCTCTGCATTGGAAAGAAATAATAATTGCATTTGATTAAAATAATATTTTTAAACAGAATTATTAAATTCATGTTAGAATTGTGTTTTTTTAATTTAAATAATTTTTGTGCCCAAATGTTCTAAATTCTTGTAAGAATTTGTAAGGTATACACAAGATTCGATTTACAAGAATCGAACTTTTTAGTGAATTAATTAAAGAATTTGCTTGAGATATGCTAATTTAGGCATACGCGCTTAGTATAAATACCATGCAGCGTCATTAACAAAAAGTGGTTGTTAAGGTTGAAGGAAGGTTGTTAAAGTTCATAGATAAGCGAGAGGGAGCTACGGGGTAAGTAGCTCCAGGTATGATCCTGCGCTAGTGCTTAGGGGGCCCAAAGTTTACGTGGCCGAATTGCTGGTTGACTTACTGTTCGTGAGTATTGAAAAATACATTGTTCTTGAAAGCTGTATTTATATATCTGTACAAGTAGTACGTATGAATCTTGTTGTTAAATGCAGAGCCTACATGTGCAAGAATATTCAATAAACATTTTTTCATGTATAAACTGTGTTTGTATCAAATTCATTTAGAGTGCCACTTGAAATTATATACACTCAAGTTTGTGTAGAAATGAGCTATTTACTCTATAAATTATTTGTGTATTTATTTTAATAAAATTTCTCATAAAAATAAATTTAGCATTTAAACAAAATTTCTTATGTGTTTTTTAATAAAAATAATAACCTTACAAAAGCAACAGGGGGAAAGCAACAGGGTGAAGCGGGGGATAATCACAAATTTGCGCTTCCATGACTTCCAATATCACTTCTTCGGCAATTCAAAATGGCAGCGGGGGGGGGGGATTTTGCACGAGGCCCTTAGCAGATCATTTGACATTAGGGCTTTGCCGCTGCCAGCCTCTCATGCACATGCATGAGCTAGGTGGAACGCCGATGAGGATTGACTATTCGCCGGGTACAAAGGGGTCAAGACTGTCCAAATCGAAGGAGGGTCATCCTTAAATAAATTTGGGGGGGGGGGGGTTGTGCTTTTAAACATTATGGATTTAAGCGCGGGAGGATTGGATATTAAATATATTTGTTGATTTAAAGCTAAGGAAGTGCCAGGCTTGCATAAGGAATTCGTGATTGGACACAATTTGTTATTTCCTCGAACAGTGCATTGAAACATTCATTTAAAATGATTTGAGGTGATACGGATGCAGTGTAAGGATTGTCAATGTGATTCTTCGTGAGCACTGAATGCGAAATCGCCGTGTCGCATCTATTTGCTTTCATGTAATCTAGTCACTTATGTGATGAATTAAGAGATGTCCATAGAATGTATTTGAAGCTATTGGTTACAAATATTATTGTAAGGATCTCATCTTCAGTATTAATGAAATTAACGAATATAGAAGTCAAACGGGGGGATAATTTTCTAATTCTGAGTGAACCTGTATTCTATAATTCTTGTTAAAACATATTAAGATATTGCTTCAATTAATATTAACTAGAATTAATGTCTTACTTCATTTTCAAAAAATAATTTAAAAATTTTTCCTCTGAATTCATACTTCAAGTTTTACCGTAGGATTACATTCCTCCACAACGACCCTGCAGAAAGGAAAATTTCAGACGCTCAAACCGTCAGTCCATCCGTCCTCCCGAGTTACAATTTAGGCAGCGCGCTAAACCCAGTCTATCGCACTAAACAGTTAAACAGAAAACTACCAAAAAGCGTCAAAATTTTGACATACATATATGTATATATATATACATACGTACATATATATAGATACATATATACATAATACATGAAAATATTTAGGTACTATAAGGAACTAATCCTACGGTAATAACCCGCGGTTGTTTCGTTAGAAGAGACTTCTTGGATGTTTTTTTTCTCTTTCTATTTTATCAAATGTTCAATAAGGAATGGGTGTTAAAACCATAAATTTGACAAATGAAAAGGAAAAATTATGTTTCCGACGTTGAATAGATTTCTTTGGGAGTCAAGTACCGCATTTATATTTGAAATAACCTTTTAATACTGTAGAAGTACTGACGTCTTTCAGATAATCAACAAAAATGTGTCGTAACTGATAATAAGGCCTGTCATCACTTACAACAACGATATGCCTTTTCCTCTTAGACATCAAGAAAATTTCAAACTTCATACAATAATAATCATTTTATCCGAGTTATATATTTTTTTATTTTCATAAAGAATACAAGAATACACCCAGAAAAATCAAAATCGCTTCTCCCTAGATAGATTTGATCAATAGAATTATTTTTAATATAACGAGTACCCTTTTCAAACCACCATTTGTACGGGAAATTTTACAAACTCAGACTTTACTGATTGTTTAAGGTTGCTGAGTAGTGACCAATTGGATTCCCTCAGCTCATTGTTAACTTATTGAGAAAATTTTTCGAACGAATGTTGAATTGGACTTTTTTGGAAGATTTTTTTAAATTGTACTCTGTAACAGAAAAAAAATGATTTATTTTACTCGCGTGTATTTTACATTTTTTAAAAATTAAATTAAATTAAATTTGAGAAATCAGGGGGGGGGATGTGGTATACTGTGTTTTAAACGCACATTATTTCCTTTGACAGACGTCATTTCGGAAATGAATATAAAAAAAAAATTCCTTCTCTATTACCGGAATAATTTCAAAGAAAAATGATTGGATATTTGTGGTGAAGGCTTCAGGCTGGTGTGCACTAACCCTTTTGGATTCGCTCATCTCAGTGTTCGGCCATCTGCACATGGAGCAACTCAAAAGAAACTGATAACTGACTCAAATCACAAACCAGTCCGTGATGAGTCGCAACCTATGTAATTGAATGGAGCCACGCACACGGCGCAACTGGTTACAAACCCGTCCGACGAGTTTGTAACATTTTAGCCCTGTGCAAAATTTTAGCCCTATATGTGTAGCGGTTTGGTCTGTGCGTTATATGTCAGTCAGTCACGGAACTGTTTCATATATATAGATTTTTTTAACCAATGCGGAGGTACTTGTAATCAAACATTTGCCCTTCCTACGCCGCAGTTTTACTGTCCACGAACGGAGGCATTTTTCGTGGCGCAACGCCGGTATTCGATCTGAGCACCCTCAGCACCGAGAACTAGCGCGCTTTACCACTGGCCTCCACAAGCCTATATGTTGTGGTTGTTGTTGTATATGTTGTTTTTATTATATATGTTGTTGTTGTTGTATATGTTCTTGTTTTTATTGTATATGTTCTTCATGTTGTTCTATATGATGTTGTGGTTGTTGTTGTATATGTTGTTGTATATGTTGTTGTTATTATATATGTTGTTGTTGTTGTATATGTTGTTGTATATGTTGTTGTTATTATATATGTTGTTGTTGTTGTATATGTTGTTGTATATGTTGTTGTTTTTATTGTATATGTTCTTCATGTTGTTGTATATGATGTATATGTTTTTGTTGTTGTATATGTTGTTGTTGCTGTTGTATATGTTGCTGTATATGTTGTTGTTCTTGCATATTTTGTTGTATATGCTGTTGTTGTATATGTTGCTTATATGTTGTTGTATATGTTATTGTTGTTGTATATATTGCATATGTTGTTGTATTTGTATATGTTGTATATGTTGTTGTTGTTGTTGTTGTTGTATATGTTGTTGTATATTTTGTTGTTCTTGTTGTATATGTTGTTGTTGTATATAATGTTGTATATGTTGTTGTTCTTCTTTATGTTGTTGATGTAAATGTTGTTGTAAATTTTGTTGTTGTTGTAAATGTTGTTGTTGTAAATGTCGCTGTTGTTGTAAATGTTGTTGTTGTTGTAAATGTTGTTAATGCAAATGTTGTTGTTCTAAATGATGTTGTTGTTGTAAATGTTGTTGTCGTTGTTGTGAATGTTGTTGTTGTTGTTGCTGTAAATGTTGTTGTTGTTAATGTTGCTGTTGTTAATGTTGTTGTTGTAAATGTTGTTGTTGTTGTAAATGTTGTTAATGCAAATGTTGTTGTTGTAAATGATGTTGTTGTTGTAAATGTTGTTGTCGTTGTTGTAAATGTTGTTGTTGTTGTTGTAGTAAATGTTGTTGTCGTTAATGTTCCTGTTGTTAATGCTGTTGTTGTAAATGTTGTTGTTATTATTGTAAATGTTGTTGTTGTTGTTGTAAATGTTGTTAATGAAAATGTTGTTGTTACTGTTGTTGTAAATGTTGTTGTTGTTATTGTAAATGTTGTTGTTGTAAATGTTGTTGTTGTTGTTGTGAATGTTGTTGTTGTTGTTGTTGTAAATGTTGTTGTAAATGTTGTTGTTGTTGTTGTTGTAAATGTTGTTGTTGTTCTTATTGTAAATGTTGTTGTTGTTGTTAATGTTGTTGTTGTTGTGAATGATGTTGTTGTTGTGAATGTTGTTGTTGTTGTTGTTGTTGTTGTAAATGTTGTTGTTGTTGTAAATGTTGTTGTTGTTGTTGTAAATGATGTTGTTGTTGTAAATGTTGTTGTTGTTGTTGTTGTAAATGTTGTTGTCGTTAATGTTCCTGTTGTTAATGTTGTTGTTGTAAATGTTGTTGTTGTTGTTGTAAATGTTGTTGTTATTATTGTAAATGTTGTTGTTGTTGTTGTAAATGTTGTTAATGAAAATGTTGTTGTTACTGTTGTTGTAAATGTTGTTGTTGTTGTTGTAAATGTTGTTAATGAAAATGTTGTTGTTACTGTTGTTGTAAATGTTGTTGTTGTAAATGTTGTTGTTGTAAATGTTGTTGTTGTTGTTAATGTTGTTGTTGTTGTGAATGTTGTTGTTGTTGTTGTTGTAAATGTTGTTGTAAATGTTGTTGTTGTTGTTGTTGTGAATGTTGTTGTTGTTGTTGTTGTAAATGTTGTTGTAAATGTTGTTGTTGTTGTTGTTGGAAATGTTGTTGTTATTATTGTAAATGTTGTTGTTATTGTTAATGTTGTTGTTGTTGTGAATGATGTTGTTGTTGTGAATGTTGTTGTTGTTGTTGTTGTTTTTGTCGTTGTTGTAAACGTTGTTGTTGTTGTAAATGTTGTTGTTGTTGTTGTAAATGTTGTTGTTGTTAATATTGTAAATGTTGTTGTTGTAAATGTTGTCGTTGTTGTTGTAAATGTTGTTGTTGTTAATATTGTAAATGTTGTTGTTGTAAATGTTGTCGTTGTTGTTAATGTTGTTGTTGTTGTGAATGTTGTTGTTGTTTTGAATGTTGTTGTTGTTGTTGTTGTTGTTGTTGTAAATGTTGTTGTTATTACTGTAAATGTTGTTGTTGTTAATGCAAATGTCGTTGTTGTAAATGTTGTTGTTGTTGTTGTAAATGTTGTTGTTGTTATTATTGTAAATGTTGTTGTTGTTGTTAATGTGGTTGTTGTAGTGAATGTTGTTGTTGTTGTTGTAAATGTTGTTGCTGTTGTTGCTGTAAATGTTGTTGTCCAATATGGCTGTGGACAAGCCCTGAAGGTAAGGAAGGACAACTGGATCCATCACCTCGGAGATGTAGCGCTGGCTGTTTAAAGTACCGGCAATGCGTACTAGAGGTGTGCGAGAGTGACATCCAATACCGCCCCATACCATAATACCCGTTGCAGGACCAGTGTGGCGGTGCATAACGCAGCTGTTCAGCATCCTCTCTTCACGGTGTCTCCAGACTCGAATGCGACCATCGTGGTGTTGCGGACAGAAGCGTGACTCGTCAGTAAAGACAATTTCATTCCACTCTGCCGTTCACATCCTTCTGTCATCGCACCATTGGCGGCGGAGACGTCTGTGGTTCTGCGTCAACGGTAGACCAAAAAAGCAATGGACGTCTAAGCAATGGACGTCTTGCGGACAGACCACTCTGCTGTAAACGGCGTCGAATGGTACGCGCTGACACTGGATGATGCGTTACAGACTGCATGTGCTGTGCTATGGTTCGTGATGTGACTGAGCGATCCGTCACTGCCATGCGCACAATTTGCCTGTCATCACGTGAAGTGGTGCCCTGAGGTGGATGCGATCGAACACGCCGGTCCGTCGTACCCTCCTGCATCCAATGATCACATATCCGCATTACAGTTGATTAGTTTCGTCCAACACGACTACCGATTTCCCTGAAAGATAATCCACAATCTCGGTAGGCCACTATCCTTCCTCTGTCGAACTCGGATAAATGATCAAAAGATGATCGCTGTTTTCGACGAGGCATAATTGATCGTGTTTTTGAAAAAACCACAAGAAAAACACAATTGCCGAACTTGAAATCCTCGAAATCTCCAAGTCTTATATAGCGCTTTGAAGTGGCGCCAAAGGCGCGAGTGATGTGCGTCTGCGCTGAAATTCTAATCATTTGCATATCCTACCTCCGTTAATGCATGTTGTAAATTTCACGTTATTTGCATGTTTCCTTCAGGGTGTTGCATTTACAGTGGCCAGCAGTGTATTAGACATTTTTGCTTGGGGATTCATTAAATCCGTTGTGTATAAACAAAAAAATTGAAACTGTGGATGAGTTGAAGAAGCGTATCATTCAAGCAATTCGTGTAATAACCCCTGATATGCTACGAAACACTTGTAGAGAAATGGATTACCATTTAGACTTTTGTCGTGCTACAAAAGGTGCACACATCGAAATCTATGATTCTATGATAGAAATCTATGATTGATATTAAAACCTTGTGAATATTCTTTCCATTTAAATAATTTTTTATACTTCTAATGGGTAGTTCGGTAAAAATAAGTCATAACTTTTCGATACTTTCAGCCCGGACACCCTGACAGCTTGCGTAAATAATATTCCAATAGGTAACGGAAATCGCATGAGATCGCATTATCATTCGATGAATCACTAATAGCGTGCAAAAATAACGTGCAATCGTCTTAGGATTAACCATATTTAATGCCTTCTCATACGATGACACAAAGAGAAGACCGTTTAAAGAATATCACTATGACAACTTAATATTGTCTTATCTATTGGTTAAAAATTAAAATTTCAAGTAAAACTGTATAGTAATCTTAGATACTCCAAAGAACGCTACTTTTCAAAGAGTGTGTCAATCAGAAAAAAGATACGCTTGCTATAATTGCTTTCAAGGAAAAAATAAGTCCAAATTATGCAAGATGAAATGATTTATACTGTAGGAAATTTAAGCATCATATAGTCATTTCTTTATCGGAAATGCAATTACGCTGCTATTACCCTTAAATAAAAGATAATTACTTTTTTATTAGTATAATCATCATTGCCTTCTGTATAATCGTTTCAGTTTAGAGCAAATATAGGTCTTAAAAGTTCATAATTTACATTTACTTTTACTAAAAAGTGTTAAAAAATATTCTAACATTTTAATAGATTTAATTGTTGCACTATCTTTATTGAGTAGGTACCGCAGATGAGAATAGATGCAAAGAACAGGAAACGTTAGAATGACAATTTGGTAACCGTTTATCGGATTTTGTCCCATTTATGTATGTGGGTTTATGAATGTGAAGAGACTGTTGCGTAAATGAGTTAACGTAGGCTCTTGTTGAACAATATATTAGAGCTTGTTTGATATTGATCTTTTTATGAAGCAAAATCTCTTAAGGATGTCCCGTGCCAAGACTACAAACAAAATTAAGGGAAAAAAAACTGTAGAATTCTTTTTCCTCTTGATTACTTTCCAGGGATCTCGGCGCATATTAGGTACATTAGACTATGCAAAAACATATATATATTACTTATATCTGTAAAGATCATTTTGACTGCTTTAAAAACCAATAATCATTAAACTAGCAGTATTCATTTTTGAAATTCTTCAGAGCTGAATATTTAAGTGCACTGTATATTTAAGAATAACTGCTTACAAGAAACTGAATGAAATAACAAAATACTTTGTTAGAATAATAATTTATTGCATCCTCAGGACAAGTGCCCTCTGCATTAGAAAATAATAATAGTTGCATTTGATTAAAATAATATTTTTAAACAGAATTATTAAATTCATGTTAGAATTGTGTTTTTTTAATTTAAATAATTTTTGTGCCCAAAAGTTCTAAATTCTTGTAAGAATTTGTAAGGTATACGCAAGATTCGATTTACAAGAATCGAACTTTTTAGTGAATTAATTAAAGAAGTTGCTTCAGATATGCTAATTTCGGCATACGCGCTTAGTATAAATACCATGCAGCGTCATTAACAAAAAGAGGTTGTTAAGGTTGAAGAAAGGTTGTTAAAGTTCATAGATAAGCGAGAGGGAGCTACGGGGTAAGTAGCTCCAGGTGTGATCCTGCGCTAGTGCTTAGGGGGCCCAAAGTTTACGTGGCAGAATTGCTGGTTGACTTACTGTTCGTGAGTATTGAAAAATATATTGTTCTTGAAATCTGTATTTATATATCTGTACAAGTAGTACGTATGAATCTTGTTGTTAAATGCACAGCCTACATGTGCAAGAATATTCAATAAACATTGTTTCATGTATAAACTGTGTTTGTATCAAATTCATTGAGAGTGCCACTTCAAATTATATACACCCAAGTTTGGGTAGAAGTGAGCTATTTACTCTATAAATTATTTGTGTATTCATTTTAATAAAATTTCTCATAAAAATAAATTTAGCATTTAAACAAAATTTCTTATGTGTTTTTTTAATAAAAATAATAACCTTACAAATCTCTTAAAGTGCTAAAATAACTTTATGTCCCCCCAACAATTCCTAACTTAGTTGCGTTCAGCAATCTCTCCAGACCAACAACAACATTTTAACAACAACAACAACAACATTTACAACAACAACAGCAACAACAGCAACAACAACATTTACAACAACAACAACAGCAACAACATTTACAACAACGACAACAACTTTTACAACAACGACAACAACAACATTTACAACAACAACAACAAAATTTACAACAACGACAACAACAACAACATTTGCAACAACCACAACAAAAACATTTACAACAACAACATTTACAATAACAACAACTACATTTACATCAACGACAACAACACATTTACAACAACAACAACAACAACACATTTACAACAACGACAACAACAACATTTACAACAACGACAACAACATTTACAACAACGACAACAACAACATTTACATCAAAGACAAGAACATTTAGAACAACAACAACATTTACAACAACAACAACATTTTAACAACAACAACATTTTAACAACAACAACATTTACAACAACAACATTTACAACTACAACAATAACAACATTTGCAACAACAACAACAACATTTACAACATTTACAACAACAACAACGTTTACAGTAACAACAACATTTAGAACATGGGTTCCCAAAGTGGGCGATACCGCCCCCCGGGGGGCGCTGGAACGATCCAAGTGGGTGGTAGCACCTCTGGAGACATTTGGGGGATGGTGAACGAAAATAAGGGGGCGGTGAAAGCATAAAGAAAGAAGACAAGACAATTCTAAAACATTACGAGGACACTTGACACAGAGTGTACGGGAAGACCTAGGTGGGAAACAATCATGTATTGTGAGACTTCTTAAGTATCTATTGACTTAGTTTCTATATTTGGTCGTATTTACAGCCCTGAGCATCTTGGGCAGTACCCCTGAATCTATTTTTTGCACGAGGAGGCCTCCCATTTCCACGGAATTTTATCACTTGCGGTCACTGATGATTCCGCCTAACAAATCTTCTTTAAAGTTTAAACTGGACCGCCTTAACTATATCCGGACCATACGGCTTTTGAGTACCGCTAATGCAAAAATAATATATATAGATATATATATATATATATCAATAAGTATTTAAACACCGTACAAATGACGATATCTGCGGTCCTGATATACGTCACGCCCTCCTCCGTTAAATATCGTGTACGAAACATCATTGGCATTAGTCACATGCAAGGTACTATGGAGTGCAAAGTTATCTGATTTCGAAAAGTTGTAATCGTCGGGTATCACAGAAATGGGCGATCCTTAAGGGACATATCTATGGACTGTTACTCCTTTAGTTAGTTAGTTACGGGGCATATCTAGCGAACTGAATTACCCCAAATTGACAGTGACCTATTTGATTCAGCAGTGGCAGGTGTGCGGTGATTGTCAGGATGTGCCCCAAGTCGGCAGACCCACGAAACTGGGAGAAAGGGACTGACGGGTGCTGTCGAAGAGAAATTTGGAAGAACCGCACAAAACCGATGGCTCACTTACTCCAGGAGTACCAACATGCATGCGGGAGTGTTGTTTTGATGAATACCATCCGTAAAAAAGCAGACCTGCTTGGTTTTCATGGTCGTGATGCCGCCCATAAGCCTTTGATCGCAAAGTCCAGCCGCGCTGCTCGGTTAATGTGGTGCAAAGCACGTCGTAATAGGACCTTAGATCAGTGGAAACGGGTCCTCTGGAGCGACTAATCAAGGTTCACCCTTTTACCGTTTGGATGCCAGAGTCTGGGTCTGGCGTCTGCCTGGAGAACGCCTCCTGCCAGAATGCATTGTGCCTACAGTAAAGTTCGGCGAAGGTGGAATTATAGTCTCGGGGTGTTTCTTCACCATTGGTCCCAATTCATGGTAAGCTCAACGCCGACGCCTACTGCTCTATTTTGGATGACAGTGTGCTCCCTACGTTGTGGCAGTTTTACGGGTTGGACCCATATTACTTCCAGGTCGACAACGCCAGCTGCCATGATGCGAGGTCCACCATGGATTGGTATGGTGAAAATTGGGTTAACCGAATGGACTGGCCTGCCCAGAGCCCAGACCTGAACCCTATCGAGAACCTCTAGGACGAGTTGAATCGACGAATTGAGGGGTGCAACAACCGTCCAAAATTGGTGAAGGAACTTGCATGTGATTCTCCAAGCTGAGTGGAAGAAAATACCAGTAACCGTCTTACAACAACTTGTGGAAAGCATGCTCGGTGAGTTGAGGCTGTAATTGCTTCTCATGGATGATGTACCAAGTATCGAATAAGAATAAATTTTGATTTTCTTTTCTATCACAGGTGTCCAAATACTTATTGGTGTGTATATATATATATATATTTATTTATATGTATATGTATAGAATCGATTAAATGGACTCGTAAATTATCATATTGTTTTCTAAGAACTCTAGCACTGAGTCAAAGAGTTTATAAAATTGATCCAAACAGGATATATATATGAGTTCCGAATTATATATTGCTGATGTACAACTCCTTTACCATAATCCTTTTCCAAAATCAAAGGAGAGACAAGCGAGAACTTAAAATTCATTTTCTCTGATTATTTTCTGTATGGCTCACATATTAACTAGTCTCCAATTAAGTTTTGTGGATTTTTTATATTTTTTTATTCTTCCTTTTGTAATTTTTTTCTTTATTTAAGTGCAGAGTTAAAAGTGGAGAATACTGACATTTCGTGCAACTGCCGAAAATTTATAGTTACGCCATTCTATTTATATTTATCAAATAATCTGTGTTAATTGTAAAATAAGTTGTGCATTAATAAGGAATAATTATTTAAAGAAGGGAAAATTAAATTAAGACTATTAACTCTTTTTTAAAATTAATTCATTGCTTGAAAATATAGTTTTAAATTTTAGCGATGAAGGCATCAAGGTTAATAGAACATTTTAAAAAGTACATGCTGATAAGGAAGATGAAACCTTATCTTATTTTAAAGCAATGGATTAAAATTTTTTGAGAAAGCCGACATTAGCAAAAGTCTTCTCAGTAGAATCCAAAGGTTATGACGATGGGTCACGTACTTCATGTATTATTTCTCTAATGACTGCTAAATCGGCAAAATCACATACTATTGGGTAAGAACTAATTCTACTGGCTATAATTGAAGTAATACGCATTATGCTACACAAGCCAGGCTCTGAAATTACAAAGAAAATTCGATTGAGCAATAATACGGTCCAAAGAAGAATTGATGAAATGGCTCAAGATGTTGAAGACTCATGTGAATATTTAAAAACATCCCTATTCAGCTTGATGAGTCATCTATTCAGTCATCTATTCAGCTTGATGAGTCAACTTTGCCAGGAAATGAGGCCTTAATTTTAGCATACGTGCGATTCATACAAGAAGAAAAAATATGCTAAGAATTATTACTTGCAAAAAATTTGCAAACTGATACCAAGGGGGAATCAATAATACATGCATTAAAAGATTTTTTCAAAGAAAAAGAAATCCCTCTCAGAGACATCTTATCTGTTGCTACTGATGGTGCTCCAGCGATGATAGGACGCTACATGGGTTTTCTTGCATGCACTGCGTCATTCATCGGCAACGTTTAGTTCTGAATGAATGTCTGCATAAGCCATTGCAGCATGTTGTTCAAGCAGTCAACAAAATCAGATGTAATGCATTGAATGACATATTGTTTGGACAACTTTGCATTGAAAACTATGCAGAATTCAATCGCTTGCTGCTTCATACAGAAGTTCGTTGGCTGTCAAAAGGTGCCTGTTTGGATAGATTTTATACTCTTTGACTCAGTGCTAGAGTTCTTAGAAAACAATATGATAATTTTCGAGTCAACTTAATCGATTCTAAAAATGACATAGCCTATTTGACAGACTTGCTTATTAAATTCAATGCCGCAAATCAAAAACTCCAAGGTGATGAGCTGAATTTAATAAAAACAAAACTGTGATTTCCGTTTTTGTGGCAAAACTTCTACTGTACAACAAAATTTTTGGAAGAGGGGAATTCAGCCAATTTCCACATTTATCAACAGTAGAAAAACATGATGAAGACATGCTTATCTATTGTCAGCACTTTATGGCTCTCCATTCTGACTTCAACCAACGGATTGAAGATATACTTAAAATGAACATATCTGTTTGGGTTTTTTATCCTTTTTCAGGATCAAACTCAGAAGAATCTGTAAAACTACAAGAACTGATAGAAGTATCAACAAATGAAGAATTTAAATTTAAATTTAAGCATAGCTATCAACAGTTCTCGTTGCAAAAAGAGATACTAACACTTTACCCTGGATTACGAGCTTTAGTCTACAAATATTTTTAATAGCGTTTCTTTCATCATATTTAGTGGAACGTTGGTTCACGTGTGGTCACAAATCTGTGAACTAAACGCAGAAACCAACTGCAAATTACTGATAGCGGTGATTTAAGAATGTTTCTGACTAAAATAGAGCCGAATACAAATAAATTGATTGCTATGCACCAAGTTCACACTTCACATTAGTCTTACTGTTATTTGTAATTTTTATTATATGATTATTATCCCTCACCATCTCAATTTTTGGTATGTAATTCGAATGTAGCTATGGTTGATTTTAAGGGATAATTTTATAATTTCAAGCTTCAAGGTGTCTTATTAACAACAACATATTTCTTTACTATGTTCTATATAGGTAGAAAAACAGATACATAAAAGGCCGAAAATTTATTATTGTATCTCTGTTTACTCGCATAAAATGGTAAACTTCCAAGGGTCGGTGAGTGTTTTTTTTCTCTGAAAAGGGGGCGGTAGGTCAAATAAGTTTGGGAACCCCTCATTTAGAACAACAACAACATCAACAACAACACAGTTACATTAAAATTTACAAAAACAACAACAACGACAACAACAACAACATTTACAACAACAACAGCAACAACATTTGCAACAACGACAACAACAACATTTAAAACAATGACAACAACATTTACAACAACGACAACAACATTTACAACATCGACAACAACATTTTAACAACAACAACATTTACAACAACGACAACAACAACATTTAAAACAACGACAACAACAACATTTACAACAACAACAACAACATTTACAACACCGACAACAACAACAACATTTACAACACCGACAACAACAACAACATTTACAACACCGAAAACAAGAACAACATTTACAACAACAAAATTTACAATAATAACAACGACGACATTTACAACAACAACAACAACATTTGCAACAACAACAACAACAACATTTACTATAACAACAACAACAACATTTACAATAACAACAACAACATTTACAAAACAACAACAACATTTACAACAACGACAACAACATTTACAACAACGACAACAACACATTTACAACAACGACAACAACAACATTTAAAACAACGACAACAACATTTACAACAACGACAACAACATTTACAATAACAACAACAACATTTACAATAACAACAACAACATTTACAACAACGACAACAACACATTTACAACAACGACAACAACAACATTTACAACAACGACAACAACATTTACAATAACAACAACAACATTTACAAAACAACAACAACATTTACAACAACGCAACAACACAATTACAACAACAACAACAACATTTACAATAACAACAACAACATTTACAACAACGACAACAACACATTTACACCAACGACAACAACAACATTTACAACAACGACAACAACATTTACAACAACGACAACAACATTACATACAACGACAACAAACATTTACAATAACAAACACACGACATTTACAATAACAACAACAACATTTACAATATCAACAACAACATTACAATAACAACAACAACATTTACAACAACGACAACAACACATTTACAACAACGACAACAACAACATTTACAACAACGACAACAACATTTACAACAACGACAACAACATTTACAACAACGACAACAACATTTACAATAACAACAACAACATTTACAATAACAACAACAACATTTACAATATCAACAACAATATTTACAATAACACAACAACACATTTACAACAACGACAACAACATTTACAATAACAACAACAACATTTACAATAACAACAACAACATTTACAATAACGACAACAACATTTACAACAACGACAACAACATTTACAATAACAACAACAACATTTACAATAACAACAACAACATTTACAACAACGACAACAACACATTTACAATAACGACAACAACATTTACAACAACGACAACAACATTTACAACAACGACAACAACAACATTTACAACAACAACAACAACATTTACAATAACAACAACAACATTTACAAAAACAACAACAACATTTACAATAACAACAACAACATTTACAACGACAACAACACATTTACAACAACGACAACAACATTTACAACAACAACAACAACAACAACATTTACAACAAAGACAAGAACATTTAGAACAACAACATTTACAACAACAACAACATTTTAACAACAACAACATTTACAACAACAACATTTACAACAACATTTACAATAACAACAACAACAACAACATTTACAATAACAACAACAACATTTACAATAACAACAACACATTTACAATAACAACAACAACATTTACAATAACGACAACAACATTTACAACAACGACAACAACATTTACAATAACAACAACAACATTTACAATAACAACAACAACATTTACAACAACGACAACAACACATTTACAACAATGACAACAACAACATTTACAACAACGACAACAACATTTACAACAACGGCAACAACACATTTACAACAACAACAACAACATTTACAATAACAACAACAACATTTACAACAACGACAACAACACATTTACAATAAAAACAACAACATTTACAACAACGACAACAACACATTTACAACAACGACAACAACATTTACAACAACGACAACAACAACATTTACAACAAAGACAAGAACATTTAGAACAACAACATTTACAACAACAACAACATTACCAATAACAACAACAACATTTACAATAACAACAACAACATTTACAATAACAACAACAACATTTACAACAACAACAAAAACATTTACAACATCAACAACATCATTTACAACTACAACAATAACAACATTTGCAACAACAACAACAACAACAACATTTACAACATTTACAACAACAACAACGTTTACAGTAACAACAACATTTAGAACATGGGTTCCCAAAGTGGGCGATACCGCCCCCCGGGGGGCGCTGGAACGATCCAAGTGGGTGGTAGCACCTCTGGAGACATTTGGGGGGGGTGAACGAAAATAAGGGGGCGGTGAAAGCATAAAGAAAGAAGACAAGACAATTCTAAAACATTACGAGGACACTTGACACAGAGTGTACGGGAAGACCTAGGTGGGAAACAATCATGTATTGTGAGACTTCTTAAGTATCTATTGACTTAGTTTCTATATTTTGTCGTATTTACAGCCCTGAGCATCTTGGGCAGTACCCCAGAATCTATTTTTTGCACGAGGAGGCTTCCCATTTCCACGGAATTTTATCACTTGCGGTCACTGATGATTCCGCCTAACAAATCTTCTTCAAAGTTTAAACTGGACCGCCTTAACTATATCCGGACCATACGGCTTCTGAGTACCGCTAATGCAAAAATAATATATATATATATATATATATATCAATAAGTATTTAAACACCGTACAAATGACGATATCTGCGGTCCTGATATACGTCACGCCCTCCTCCGTTAAATATCGTGTACGAAACATCATTGGCATTAGTCACATGCAAGGTACTATGGAGTGCAAAGTTATCTGATTTCGAAAAGTTGTAATCGTCGGGTATCACAGAAATGGGCGATCATTAAGGGACATATCTATGGACTGTTACTCCTTTAGTTAGTTAGTTACGGGGCATATCTAGCGAACTGAATTACCCCAAATTGACAGTGACCTATTTGATTGAGCAGTGGC